>CM030360.1:216726265-216995252 GCA_017893485.1 Hemerocallis citrina | reverse complement strand
TGTCCTATGAAGGGAGATTGAAGGAGAGCCACTTGATAGCTTTCTTTGTGTTTTATTATATAGATGTACTGTGTTTCGTCAATTGTTTGTTAATGAAGCGATGACATTAGTCATCCTTTATCAAAAAAAAAACACACCTAATGTTTATCTTAATTCTCAAATAGCATCCAAAGTTATTTAAATATCCAAATAGACCAAAAAGCATATGCCGTTAAGTTTTCTATTAAGTTAATGAAATATTCTCTGAATATACCTCTTAATAGGTTTTAAACGGTTGAGAAGAGTATGAAATGTCGAAATTGCCTCACCTCTTAACGAGTTTAAAATTCAAACCCATCACCACCATCAACCACCATCTCCACCATCCCCATCAACCACCACCACCACTACCATCTCCAACCACAATCACCACCACCTGACCACCATCTCCAAATCACCATCTCCCTCAACCACCACCATCACCATCACTACCGAAACCCATCACCATTACCTTCATCTTCACCAATTTTTTTTAAAAAATAACAAAACAAGAAAAATTGGAAGAAAAAAAAAGATAAAAAAACCCTAAAAAAAAGAACAAAAGAGAATTAGAGAGGGTGTGGGTATTTATGTAATTTCACTTTATTTCTACTAAAAACAATTAACGAAAGGGGTTTTTTTTGTCCTATTTTAAAAACTTTGGATGCTATTTGAGAATTAGGATAAACTTTTGATGCTATTTCGTCCTTCCTCCCCTTTTTAAAATAATTCTACTGTTATACTTGTATTTTAGTTTTGATGTCATATTTCCGTTAGTAAATACCCAGTGTTCAGTTTGCGATTGCTAGATGAAAGGTGGTGTTTATTAATTTATTTTTTCCTTTCAATTCACTATGCTCTTTTAAATGTTTAAAACTGCTGAAAATATTGAAATATATCACTTCCAGTAAGAAAAAGGAGGTCGACTAAATCATAGAACCCAGTTTTGTTTCATAGACCATTATTATATTTTTTTGAGAAGCTATGAAAATGTATAAATGTTGCTGTAGTGTTGTCATTATTGTTCATATTGTTATATCCTTATGTTATCACAGTGTTTGGATTATTGCATAAAAATTTATAACAACTGCGGACTTTATTATGTATGAATTTATAACTATTGCTATAATTTTTGTTTAAATTAAGTTTAATAGAGCTGGAAAATATTAACAACTAACCATTCATTAATCTCTACTCCTTTAATGGGAGAGTTGGGGTTGTAAACAAACAAACCCTAATTTTGTAACTGAGCAAACCCGTGCAATATACGGACAAACTAAATCCACCAAACATATCCGTGTGATGCACGTGCAGTCCCTAAAAAAGGAATATTTTAGCAAATGCCCCCATTTAAAATGTGAAATTAGCATATACCCCCACTATTTTTAAAAACTAAGAAATACCCCTATATAGATAACCAATATTATAATGGAAGAAGGCCTTAGTGTCATTTGTCAATCTATCAACACGTGCATATCTATTATAAAGGAGATCTTGGTTCAAACCTAGACTACGTCTGAATTTTTACTTTAAAAAAAACTATATTTATTAAGACGTGCATCGTACGTGTAAATTACTAGTACTTTAATAGTTATTTAGACATGTATATTAAAGCTAATGTAACATGCAGTGAATATAGGGATCGAGTTCTTTTTACAAGTACTAGAGGATAATAATGGACAATGAAAATATTTGACTAGGGTCGGTACATTGAATAATATGAACAATCCTTTTTATTTATTTTAATTTATTTTATGTTTAATGTTTTAAATCACATCTTCTTCAATTATCCTTTAACAATCTAACAAATTAATCTCCTAAAGTCAGAAATTGTACCAATATTTCTCTGATTTCAATCAATACAGAAACAGAAACCTGCAGAAATCACACAGCCATTCAGTAAAATACCAAAAAACATCGATCATAGTTGGTTATTAGCATTCTTGAACTTCTCGTTCATTGCATTTGAAATAGAAGTCTTCAGTAAACTTGGCTGCAGTGCGTGAAAACCCAAGTGCATGTGAAGGAAATGATGATACGTTAGCAAATAGCAATTGATGCATCAAATTGATTTGAACTGGGTGTAATACTGCTCTGATAACTCACAGTGGGAACATCAGGGAAGTTACTTCTAAATGTTTTTTCTATGAATATATCTCTGTAATCTTCGATGACATACATCTGAACTATTTAGCAGCTAAGCTTTTTACCGAAAAATGAGCAGGATACAAAGAGATGTATCTATATGGTAGTGAAGTTTCCCTCTTTTTATTTTTATTTATTTATTTTTTATTTTTCATTTTTTGACTCAATGCTGCTGTGACTGACTGAGAACATGTTCAGCTTGCTTCTGGCAGTGTTTCGGTAAAAAGCTACTACTATTACAGTTATGTATGAGGCTTACAAGTTGAGTTGAGGTTGTTTAGGTTAGTGATTTCAATGGTGCAGACTCACTGCCTTCAGAAATAAAAGAAGAGAAAAAGTTGGTGCAGACTCGCATCTCATTACAATACAATGCTGGATAGTTGTCTCATAATGTTCTAATTAATCTTCATAATGAATCATTTGAAATTCAAAGCATGAAAGAGTCAATCCGATGAGATCATCATCAAGTAATTGAGTCTACATATACCTCAAATTTACTTTCCATCAAAACGAATATCTTCTCTTATAGAAAATAGAAATTGAAATGATTGCCTGCACTTAGGGCTGCAAACGAATCGAGCTATTCGCGAGCTATTCGGCTCGAGCTCGGTCAAAGCTCGGCTCGAATCGAGCTCGGCTCGAATCGAGCTCGTTTCGTAAACGAGCCAAGCTCGAGCTTTATTTTTTTTTTAGGCTAAGCTCGCGAGCTATTCAGCTCGAATATGGTCAAAGCTCGGTCAAAGCTCGGCTCGAACCGAGCTCGAGCTCAAAATTGAGCTTGTTTCGTAAACGAGCCGAACTCGAGTCTGAAGGTATTTGGCTCGGCTCGGCTTGATTATAGCCCTACCTGCCCTCATAATTGATTGAATTTTTTCCCAAAATGACCCTCTTTTTGAAAGTTTTTCTCAACTGACCTACTTTTTAAAAAATTCCCAAACCGACATACTCACTATCTTAAAAAGTGAGTTTGGGAAAAATCCCATCGCTTTTTGAGACAGCGAGCATGAGGCTTGGGTTTTTTTTATTTCTCCCTGGCCAAGACTCGATGTCTCAAAAAACGATGGGGTTTTTCCCTTGCTTTTTGAGACAGCGAGCGTCGTATGGGGGTTTTTAATACCCAAACTCGAATTTTTTCTCTCCTTATCTCCATTCTTACTCTCTTCTTAACTCCGAAACCCAAAATCCTAGCCTCCCAAAATCGACCTCCTACCCACAAAATCTCCTATAAATCTAAATATATTTACTTAATCTTTCCCAACCCTCTCACCCTCCACTCTCAAAACCCTAAACCCATCTTCCGAAAGATCCATAATTTGGAATTTTGATAAACTTCAAGAGGATAGCAACTTAAACTCTTCTACCCATTTATCTACGGCTATATCCTTCTGAATATTGTTGTGAATGTATGATTTATATCACCTATTATTTTTTACATTTTTGTAGATTTTGTTTGTGGCTAGATAATAACTTGTATTTTCGTATAAATATACATAGGTATGGATTACGATATTCCTATTTGGTTATACTTTGGTGGTGAAATAATTCATGATCCAAAGATAGGTTGATGTTATAGTGCCGTTGATCCTGAAATAGTTTGGGCACCTCGTACCATTACATTGGCAGAAATAGTTGAGAAAGTTTATGAAGTTACTAATTGGGATATAGATCAATGGAATGTGAAAATTTTAGCTCGATACACAGCAGGAAAAGGAGATGGTCAGTATTTTATGATAGTGCCCGTATCTACTGATAATGTTATGAAGTCAATGATTGCTAGGACACCTGATCCCAATTGTACTTGGTCTGCAATGAAGTTATATATTTAGTAAATCCAAATTATGAATGCTCAGCCACATGATAATCCTAGTTCAATCTTCGTACGAGAAGTATCGACACAGCAGATGAGGTCTAATCCTGTTCAAACTTCACAAGCAATCCCACTGTCGCACAAGAAGATCCGTTCACAAATACAATAAGCCCGGATTCTACAGATGTTGAGTTGTCACGTCAACCTAGTCTGGTTCATGACTATGTTCGAAATGATACTTTATTCGAATTATTTCAAAATGCTACCATTAACAAAGACCTATTAGATGATGATGAAGAAGAGGAAGAAACGGACGATGAAGTTGATGAAAGTAAAGAAAATGATGATGGGGACGAAGATAATGAATATGCAAATGTAAACACAAATAAGAGCAGGGTTAATGAAGTGAGACCTACTGATAGCTATACCAATGTTAACACTCATATTACCGAGGAGATGACACAAGGTGCTAGAGTACATCAAGTTCCATAAGAGTCGTCCGGTTCATCCAATGTAGACGAATTGTACATTGGACAGGAGCTTATAAATAAAGAGTCGATTTAGCAGGCTATAAAGTTGTATTCTATCAAAGAAACATCGTGAATTTGTCACATTGAAATTTACACCGACACTGTACACCGTTAAATGTAAATTAGCACCTAGGAAACGTATAATTGAGAAGATGGTGCAAATTCACTCAGTAGTAAGTGAGGGTGGCTGCCCTTGGAGATTACGAGCAATCATTTCAATAGGCGGGATAAATTTTGTGGTGACGAATATAGTTGGGCCTCATACTTGTACGAATCTCACGTTGAATCAAGACTACTGTAAAGTTGATTCTAACCTTGTGTGCGAAGTCTTTCATCGGCTCCGCGACATTACTCCTCAATACAGCAGCACATTCTTTCGCCTGAATCCAAGTATGGGCCATCTACACAACATGAAAAGTTAAAATATTAAGTGAAGTACATATGTATATATAAACCAAAATTTTAGAAAACATTAAAATAAGACAACAAAACTTAATAACTTACGATTTTACGAACAACTGATGCCTTCGGTTGGAACATAGGCAATTTCATTGAATGGTCATCTGCTGGTTCAGCGGCTGGTCGACAAATTGGGACTTCCACACCAGCAGGAGTCTGCTCTGTGGGTGAGATATAATGTCTAGTCATCCTCTTATACCAAGCCATGTAAGTCGCATGCGCCGATGCATCGAACGGAGGAATGTCACCAATGATTTCGTCGAACCGGTGTGCATTCCATCTTTCAACATATGAAACCAAGCATGCGGCCCAATTGTAACCGGGTTGTTGACCCATTCCAGTAAGAGAATGCATATCTGTATTGTACGGTTCAACAACAGGAATACTTTGAAGCAGACCAAACTGACGTAGCACTCTATCAGCAAAATAGAATTCGACTGTGCCAAAGTTTATTAGAGGTGCCTTTGTCAGCCACAGCTCGCGCCTATACAAGCAAGGCGGTAGTCGACCCAAACACGCCTCCGTGTAGGGCTGCCACACGACACAATCATCTGCCAATCTATTCAATTCATCTTGAAAGTACGTCAGACATCTGTTGGGGTTGGCCTTCCATGTGAGATTGCCGGACTAATACACACCTAGTAGAGGTAATATGTGTTGGTCCTCGGGGACGTGCATCCAATTGGGTGATTGCCTACACACTACAGGCCAACCAACATGAATACGCTCCCAACTCCAAATTTGAAGCAAGATCATTGGTCCATTCATCTGCACCGAACCAAGACTGCAGTTGCACAAACTCCTGTATAGAGATGCCAGTGCGGCACTACCCCAACTATCTACTCTGACTCTTTGCAGATCAGCAATCAATGGCAGGTACATCAACGATGCCGAATGACCAGTCGACTTCAGGAACATCATACCGCCAAATAGTGTCAAGATGTACGCCCTACAATAGCACTCAACCTCGACCTCAGTGGAATCTTCCTTCAACCTATTCTTGAAAATCTCATTCAACCACTTCAAGCGAATGAACTTTCCATTTACTGCTCCCGTTTCGACTTCAACACCAAGGTATTGTTCCACAAGATATATCAGCTCGAAGTCCACCATACCGGTCACTATCTGCCCATCGACTGGAAGACCTGTGAGTAGGGAGACGTCCTGTAGTGTTACGGTCATATCCCCGACCGGCAGGTGGAAGGTATGGGTTTCAGGCCGCTATCTCTCAAGAAGTGCGGTAAGAAGAGGCCGATCACATTTAATCGAGCTCATCGGTCCAATACCATATAAGCCGCAGTTTCGTAGAATCTCGTGAATCCGTGGGTGCATAGGAAGTGGATGACCCCCCCTAAATGTACACTCCTTAGATTCGCCTTCTTACACGGCCTTCGAACGGTGTTGCGATTGGAGAGTAAGCAGTGTAGGTTCGAGGGGACCTGGACCTCCACGAGGAACATAAGCTGATGAAGCAGGGGATGATGAAGAAGGGGCTGATGAAGAAGGGCCCGTCTTATTTGGTGAAGCGGTAGGATTTGTCACGCCCCGCTTCCTAAAAAGAAATACGGAATATGGATACGTGACTAAGTCCAGCGAGTGGCTTTCACCATTCATAAGCTGTCAGGAACTTATGAATCAATATAGTCAACAAGATTACAACAGAAATAGTCAACCACGCATGCATAACTGAATCAATATAGTTAACAAGATTACTTGAAACAAGAAGCCAGAATACTAAATTTCAAATGATCATGTCTGGAATAAAACACAAGTCTGGGACAAAATGCCCAATACAAATAATCCATGTCACGAATTACAATTATTCAAGATAAGCAACAAGAGATAAATAAATGTAGCAAGAACTTCAGCCAACTAGAATCTTTGATTGCCTACTCCATCGGGCAACTGATCACCATAATCTGCAATTTAACAAATTGCAGGAAAAAGGAAAGAGAAATAAAATGTCCGTCAATGCAAATTACAGACCGCTTATAGTGCAGACAACAAGTATAGGGAAGATAAATAAGAATAGAGTAACAGCGGAAACAAGTATAGTATGGAAAGGATGTAACAACAAAATAGAGAACTAACTCTAAATCAAGAACAGAAATAACTAGCATGGCAAGATGAACGGATGCAAGTGGTATGTAACAAGTGTCAAGTAAACAAGTATCATGCAACAAGTAACGAGTAACAAGTAATATGCATCAAGTATCATGTACAAGTAGCAAGTAGCAAGTAGCAAGTGTCAAGTGATCATGTTCAAGTCTTGTATCTAGTTCTATCTAGGTAGCACTTCATGCGTTCGAAATTTTTACCACATGGTTGCTACATTTAAACAATTTACGTTTAGATTTCATAGTGGATCATAGAGGGCAGTGTACTCAGGAACAAGTATCAAGTATCAAGTATCAAGCTCCAAGTACTAAGTATCATGTGTCAAGTGTGTAAGTGTCGAGTAATCACGTGTCAAGCTCCAAGTATCAAGTATCAAGTAATCACGTAGGATCTATAGATCCTCTTCCGAGTACACGTTTCTGTATTTTCCACTATTAGATCTTTTCCTTTAAACCCCGGCTTAGTTTCTTGTTATTATTATTCAAGCAAGCATGAACGTGCACAAACAAGTCAAGAACATGGTAAGATGTCAAGGAACAAGTACAAGTTGAATAAAGGATACGAACGGGTGATGAATGATTCAAAATAGATTAAGACAATGAAAATTCTAGTTCTAGACAACAAGATAGTACTGCACCAAATTTGGGATTCCCGTTGGCACGGACATGAAAATCTAGATCCGTCAGAAAATCTAAAAAATAGACTCCCGGCCGAATCCAGTAATTATATATAAGTCATATGGTATTTAACAAAAACAGGACTCAAAACAGAATTGTATCCAGAAAACATGTCCAGCCAGAAATTAGAAGTCCGTATTCATAAACCGGAAAATGGTATAAAACTTATTGGTTAAATCCAAGAAAAATCTGGTGTATTTCCTAGTATGTCTAGTATCATCAAATATAATTTCATAATATTTCAACACAGATAGTATAGTCAAATAAAATCAGAAAACAACAAGATACAGCAAATTTGTAAATCTGAAACTCTGAACACAACAGTACTAAAACAACAATAGATTACAAAGTATAAATCAAAATCCAAATCCGTCAAAAGGGTGATAAAATAGATACAGTAGGCTACATTTCATATTTACAAAGTTTTTACCAATAGAAAGTAGAATCAGGTTGAAATCAAGGTTCTTTACTGAACAGCATGAAAATTCTGCAAGTATAGTAGTTGTTTGCAAGTATAGAATAGTTTATAAAATCATCAATTAAATCCACAAAAATTTGGGGTTAATCCCAATCAAGTTCAGTTATACTCAGCAAAATATTCAATCAAAATATGATCTTTAACATCAGTATAAAAATAAATAACCATGTGAAATTCATATGAAACAGAATCTGGAATTTTCTACACATCTGTAGTAAAACAGCAATAACTTGCAACTCACAAATCGAAACTTAGATCTGTTAGAAATTCTGGAAAGTAGACAGAATTCTCTATAATTCATATTCACAAATAATTTTCATTTACTGACCTCAACAGGGTCTAAAATACTGAACAAAACGGGGTTACGACAAAAACAGAAATCTTCTTTATGCATAAAATCAACTAGTTCCTCTGCAAAAAATCCAAATCAAAACAAAATGCAAAATATGGTATACTAAATGTCTAAGCAATATGGTATACGGTATTTTACAAGTCTACAATAAGTTATACTACTACTAACACATCAAGCATACAAGATCATATGACACTTCATAAATCACGAACAACACGCATATATACAACAAGAACTAGTTCTTTCTAGGTTATTTCATGTCGTGTGTGTAACCAAAGACGAATACGGATGGATCAACAAGTAGAGACAAGATCTAATAAGGGTTTTCATGAGAATTGACTCTAGAAACAAAACTACACTACAGGCGGTATTTAGTACTTGTATTATACAACAAAAAGAATACAAGTTACTTACCTTATAGTCGACAATGAAAACGATGCAAAATGAGAATATTGGGAACGGATTCCCAGGCACGAACACAATACCAACGAATGAATCTCGAACAAGATGATCACGAACACAATCGGATGGCTAGATCCAAGAGATCAAGATCAAGATCAAGATGAGATCAGGTGGCTCTGATTTAGGGCTGGATGATGATGATCGCGATGTGATGATCAATATCACCAAGGCGAACGGACGGTTCTGAATCAAAGTGATCAATATTTGATGATGGTGGAGATGATGATCATGATGATCAGGATGATCAAGTCGATCGGATGGTCCAGGTTCACTTGATCACAAAAACAGAGCAACAGTGGGTTTACTGGCTTCGATGGTGGCTGCGATGGCTGGCCTGGCGGCGAGGAGCGACGGGGTGGTTACTGTGGCAAGCGCGGCTCGATGGTCGACGACAGCCAGCGCGGTGGTGGCAGCAGGCAGGCGAGCGGGTTAGGGTGCGCTACTCTATTTTCAGAAGGAAAACAGAGTAGGACGATTGGACGACGGTAAAGGGCTTCGGGATGGTAGGCTAGCGACTGGGGGGCTCCACTGGGTGGCGTGCGGGGTGACTGCGAGGGCGAGGGAGTGGTCGCGGAGGTGCAACGAGGGCTGCAGGGAATGAAGACGGGGAAAGGAGGAGCAGGGGAGCGATGGGTTTAGGGGATCATGAGTAATGGAAGGAGGTAGGGGATGAAGGAGTATAGGTGGCTGGGGTTTTTAGGGTTAGGATATGCACAGGGAGGAATATACATATGGTTAGTATATGAGGGTTAAGGTGTTAACGGGTTGGGGGTAAATGGGTAAGGGTATTGGATATCCAATAAGGAATAGGGTTTTAGGATAATAAATGAGTTTAAATCAAATAGAGAAACAATTTGAATTTAGGTTAAAAATTGAACAATTAAATAAAGGGTAATATAATATATCATTTAACTCAAATAATATACATTATATAAATACTCAAATACTACTAAATACCATAGAATGTATGTGTAATCCCTGTTTTTCGTTTTTCGTATTTTTGGTGTATTTTTCTCTTCTTGGGTATTTGTACTCTTCTTGTATTTCTTGGACCGTATATTGAAATTGTTTTCAATATATATTCATTTTATTTCATTTTGAGCTCTTGTGTCTGATTGTTTGTCTTTTTGCTTCGTTCCTTATCGATTGTTGTATTTTTTCTTTATTGGATCTTGCTCTATTCTCTTATGCTCGTGTTTTAGGTGCTCGTGGTTTCTTTTGCCCAAGCCTATTGATAGTCCTATTTGCATTTAAACCTAGATCCTCATAACTATCCTTAAACCCAATTGATAAACCAAATCCTATTCAAATCCTAATTTTAAACCAACTCCTACTACTACTCCTATTGGACCCATGAACCCAATAACCAAATACCCAACATCTCCTGAAACCCTAAAATCAGAACCCTATAAAAAGCCACTTATCTCTCTCTCTCCCCCCTACCGAACCCTAGCCCCCTCTCATACTGTGCAACACCCACCTTCAACCTCCGAAACCCTACTGCCGACTAACCCCATTGCTCCACCTCCCGACCACCAAAAACCCCTCCACTGCCTTTCATCTCCATCTCTGACTGAACCCCATTATCACTGACTGCACTTGAACCCATTGCCGACCCTGCACCGGACCACCTCTTCACCCGATCACCCCTTAGCCCGAGCTGTCATCGTCTCTGTCATCTCTCCCGTTCCCTCTCTGTTCTGTTCGGCGTGCCCAGCGATGCCAGCCGAAGCCGATGCCGCCAGTGCCGCGCATCCCTCCCTCCGGTCTTCTTTGCCGACTACAGTTGCGACAGCGGCAGCCACTTCATTGGCCGCCATTTGTCTCTGCCATGGTGTTCTCTCTCTCTCTTTGATTGGGTGTGTACGTGTTATCTCGAGCTCTTGCTTTCGGATTGTGTTCGTGGAATTCGTTCGATTGTTGTGTTCGTTGGCCGGGAATCCGTTCCCGTTATTCTTGGTGTTCTTCGTTTTCGTCTTCGGTTAAGACAAGTAACTTGTACTCAAATATCTTTGTATGATACAAGTCAAAAAATACCACTTATAGTGTAGTTGGGTTCTAGAGACAACTCGTGAGTGTGTTATTTTTATGGGTTTTTTCCTCTATAGTGCTATTTGACCATAGTTACCTCACGATACAAAAATTGACATGAAAACAACTAGGTTTGACCATTCTTAATCTATTCATATATGTGAGATAATTAGGTGAAATTATGTGTTTGATGAGATCCATGTGATATGATGGTTATGAATATGTTATATACTCTATTTCATGATGGTTGGACACTTAGTAGACTCTACCATGTTTGATTGTGATTAGAACGAGTTTCGTGTGGTTTATGTTGGTTTTGTTTTCAAGAAAAAATCTGTAATTGTTGATGATCAGTTTTGATTTGTATTTTAGACCCTATTAAGATCAGAATTCTTAATTTTTGTATTAGACATGAATTGTAGAGTAATCTGTCTTCTTTCCAAACTCTCTGACTTTGATCGATTTCGTTTTCGTATGAGTGAGTTATGGCTATTTTACTACAGAGGTGTATTCTATTTCTAGATTTCGTTTCTTGATGATTTTGATGACTAAACTATTTTGATACTAGTGATAAACATATTATTTTGATCTAAAATTTTGCAAAGTATTTCTACATCTATTTAGGGATTATCCAGAATTTTGGTGGATTTTATTGATGAGTTTTATATGCCGTTTCATGCTTGTTTATGAAAACTAGACTTGCTGTATTTTGCTCACTGTTCTGTAAAGAATCATATTTTCACCATATTTCCTTTTACTGTATGGAAAATATTTATCTAATATGAAAGTTATCTTATTTTATCTATTTTCATCTTCCTTTAACGGATTTGGATTTCGTTTCACAGTTTGCGAGATACTACAGTTTTCGTACAGTAGTGTTGGGAATTCCAGATTTGCCAAACTATCGTTTCCTGATATTTTCTGATTTTTGTTGACTGAGCTAATTTTACTGGAATATTATGAAACTTTATATTCTGATATTATACATATAGGGTATTACCCCAGATTTTTCCTGGATTTATTTGAAAAGTTTTAATGCTGTTTTCATATCAATGAATACTATTTACTGATTTCTGGCTGAACGTGTTTTCTGGATTCAAATCAGTTTTAAGTTATGATTTTCTAAAATACTATATGGCTTATATATAATAGATGGATTCCTGTGGAAGTCTATTTTCCAGATTCTTTGACGGATTCAGATTTAGATTTCTGTAGTAACGGGAATCACTATTTTAGTACTGTACTGTCATGCTGTCCTGAATATGAACATACACTGTTTTGCTCATTTATGTGACCGTATATCATCTATACATGTTTATTTGTTTTCCTGAACCTAATACTGATTATACTATGTTAGTTTGATACTATTTCATGCACTATCATGTCTGTTGATAAGCATAATAAAAGTGATCAAGCCGGGGTTTCTTAAGAAAAGATCTAGTAGTGAAAAATATGGAAACATGTACTTGGAAAGAAACTAGTGTTCCATAATGTTACTGTTACTGTTATTTTTACTGCTACTGCTACTGTTACTGATACCTGAGTACACTGCCCCATTATGGTCCACTATGAAATCTAAAAGCAAAACTGTTTGTTGTAGCAACCATGTGTTATATTTTGGGGCACATGAAGTGCTACCTAGCTAGTAATACAGACAAGACTGTAAGAACATAAGACTGATACTGTTAGACTGATACTGTTGGACGGATACTATTATGCTGTTACACTGATATACCGAGCTTACTGTTGCTGGACATTGTTAGTTGCCATATGATACTATACTTGATACATTTATTTATTCTGTTAGTGTACCATGCTAGTTGACTTTGTTTTACTGATTCATGCTAGTTAATACTGTTGATGCATTATTCCATGCTATTTGTTTACCTTTTTCATGTACTTATATCCTACATTATAAGTGGCTCGTAACTTGCATTGACGGATACTTATTTTCTCTTTCCTTCTTCTGCAATTATTAATTGCAGATCAGGATGGTCAGCGGCCCGACAGCATTGGCGAAATGAGATATTAGTGCTGGATTCTTGCTTATTAGTATTGCTATTATTGTTGCTTTGAATAATGTATTTTGAGTACTTGGATGATTACTTTGTATTTTTTGGGCGATGTGACCCAGAATTTTGTCTTGTCCAGATTCTGATTTATTTGAGCTTAATGTGTTTTGTTTCAAGTAAATTTTGTTGGTTTATTAATTCAATTATGCATGTATGGTTGACTCTTTTGCTTCCGACTCTGATTATATTGTGAGATGTTGTGAGGATTCCTGAACAGCATATGGATGATGCAAATCATTCGCTAGGTTGAGTCATGTATCCGTATTTCGTATTCTTTTTGGGAAGCGGGGCGTGACTGTATGGGTTCACAAAATAGACGCGAGATTAGATTGGAATTGAGCTAAAATAAAATAAGGAGCAAAAATAATATTACATATCAATTAATTAAATCAAATAGTTTAGACAAAATCCGTACTCCAATAATAATAAAATATAGATCACTATCTATAGTCTTTCAAATATTAATAAACATTAAGTTATATAACAATAATAATAATAATATCCTTAATAATCAAAGTCATAATGATAATAATAATAAGATTTGTATTACAATATAAAAATCATTGGAAGGTAATTTCAAATAAAATTATTGATTAAAAATAGACTTTAATAGAAGATCCAACTATACATTTTAACAAAAGAAATTTGAATGCAGAAAAATAATTTACAAAAAATCAAAATACCAGAAATACACAGAAAATACGTATTTGCGAAAACATGGGTTACAGGATTAGTTGAGACATACACAACAATAAAATTTAAATCAGTACACCGATATTACATTTTATTCTATAATAATCAAACTAATCGAATACAAACCATTATTCACTTACATTAGTACGCTCGGTACTACCACGACCACGACCACGACCACGACCACGTCCACTACGAGGAGGTGGGCCAAAAGAAGTACGTGGTCCGCTGCCTTGAGTATTTGGAGGTCTACTACTCGTTCCTTCCACCACATTACCCATCGTGCGTGCCATTTATAATAAACGAGAGTACACTACAACTTAAACAAATTGTTATTAACTATACAAAAATATATAACTACATAAAAACTATATACAAACTATATAGCAAAAGTTCTCAACATTTCTCAAATAATTCTACACTATATAACGACATATATTATCAAATTTCCTATTCAACATTTGTCAAAAAAATTTACACTATATATATACCTACATATATAACCAATCATCCAATATTTTCAAATTAATAATCATCCAATATTTTCGAATGATAGAACTATTCTAATACTGTTCGATTGTTCGTCAAATATCAATCCATTCATCATCGTACTAATGTATAGCTAAAAAGTATTTTTAATTCAACATTTTTCAAAAAATTACAATATATTATCAAATTTCATATTCAACATATTTCAAAAAAATTCAACAATATGTTCCTACATATATTATCAAAATTCCTATTGCAAATTTTTCAACAATGCTATTCAAATTGGCTAACAATTTCTAAATATACCGTTAACAATTTTTCAACATATCTCAAAATTAACCGGAGTTTAAAATGCAAAAGTATGGAAAATATACCGTTAAAGTTGGGTGATTGAAGAGGTAGATAGTGAATAGGAGGTCGAAGAAGCTCCTTCAACCGCAGTCTTTTTCCCCAAATTCCCGATTGAACGATCTCTTGGATATTGGGGTTTAGGGTTTTCAGAGCGTGAATAGAGGGAGTTGAGAGTGTGAGGAGAGATCGTAGATGAGAGATGTGGAAGATCGAAACGGCTAAGGCGAGAATTTTTGGGTTAATCGATGAGATGAGATCGACTAAATGGGTTAGGGTTTCGGGGCTAGAAGCGGAAGAGGGAGATAGAGAGTTGAAAGAGAGAGTGAGGTCGAAACAGCGAGTTTGGATATTAAAAACCCCCAAACGACACTCGCTGTCTCAAAAAGCGAGTTTGGGAAAAACCCCATCACTTTTTGAGACATCGAGTCTTGACCAAGGAGAAATAAAAAAACCCAAGTTTCACACTCGCTGTCTAAAAAAGCGATGAGATTTTTCCCAAACTCGTTTTTGAGATAACGAGTAGGTCGGTTTGGAAATTTTTAAAAAGCAGGTCAGTTTGTAAAAAACTTTCAAAAAGAGGGTCATTATGGGAAAAAATTCTAATTGATTAGAGGAGGACATTTTAAAGTAGCATTCTCTGTGTATTTTGTCCTATATTTGTATAAATATAGATAACTATTGATGTAATGTTGTAGTTTTTAAATCTGTTATATAAATGTACCATAACTATTAATATTATTTTTTAGGGTCATTACCAAATATTTTAATTCAATATATTTCATTCACAAATATTTAATTTTATATAAGTACTTTTGAGTGAGTTATATGGAATTAAACTTTTATCAAAAAGTAGTTCTTTGATATTCATTTGATATTGTAAATTTGTTATATGAAATTAGGTATTTATGAGTTCTGTATATAAAATTGAAACATTTAGTGACCCATGTGAGAAAAACCCTGTTCTTTAATGTAGTTGGATGAATATCTTCCAAAATCATTGAGGGTTGATATGATTAAGCCAGGACAAGACAAGCTATTGACACATTTATTAAAAATGGTTCAAATTAATCAAATGAAAAGCATCAATAATCTCAATGTCTAGTCAAAAGAAGGAAAGCAAAGATGAGAATACCGTATGATTAAGACATATTCACATGTTCTTCAAATTGCATACTAGCTGTAGACTACTAATGCACGCACATGCACTAACTTAGCTTAACTAATTAACTAATTAAGTAATTAGCTAACTACTATAATGTTCTTGTTTTTTCCTTAACAAAGTACTTGACCGTGCCCCACGCTTTGCAAATTATTATCTCGTATAACATCAGTAGGGGTGGCATTCGGGTCGATCGGGCCGTGCCGGGTCAGAATCGCTCGGGTCGACCCGAGGTTCGGGCGGGCTCAGGTCAGGTTGCGACTTTAACCAGGTCGGGCTGGGTTCGAAATTGAAAATTTTGACCCGGTCGACCCGCAAACCCATTCTGGTCAAACCCGTTTCGGATCGGGCCGGGTCGCGGGTTGGCCGAATTTATTTATTTAATTTTTTTAACTTAATTTACAAAATTTTTTTAAAAAAATACAACAAGTATAACTGTATAAGAGTAAAACAAAATTGTATATATTATTCATTTCAACTTTTATAATTTTTTTATATACAAATACAAGTAATAGAAACTCAAAAAGAACATACAATATTTCTTGAATTACATTTACATGTTTGAGAGAATAATCAGAATTAGAGTTCGAGATAACCTAGAGTTAGATAGAAGAGAAGACATTGGACTACTGTCGTGGACCTCTACTTAACCTAAACCTATGATCTCATCGCCCTAGATTCACTACTCTTATTGTTGGACTTCAGGCGAGTTGCTTTCATTTATTTATGTAGATGTCACTTTTCCTTGAGTCCTGTCTTTAGCTTTCATCCAATTTTCGGTGCACATGAATTCAACTTGTTGATGTAGATGTCAATTTTGTAGTAGACATAGTTGAGAGTGTTGAATCAACACAAATTCGATACGATCGAAATTGTTCAATTCTTTGTTGCTTGCATCTTTGTTGAATGAAATTGATTGTATTGAGTAGTAGCAGTAGAGAGAGTAAGAGAGTAAGAGAATAAGGTGTGAAAATAATTTGATTGAAGTTAGGGGGGTATTATAGGCAACCCCCCCCCCCCCCCCCCCCAAAAAAAAGTTCAATAACAAAAAAAAACAAAAAATAGCAGCAAACTAGAGCAGCAATGGTCGACTGCTCTGTTTCGACCCGTTCAGGTCAAGCGGTTCCAAACCCTCAGGTTGGCGGGCGGATTTCAAGCGGGTTTGACTTCATCAACGGGTTCGCAGGCCGGGTTCAACGAATTGGATTTGGGTTTTTCTCGACACGGTTAGGATATCGGGTTCGACCCGAACCCGAACCGGGTCAAAGCGGGCTGGGTTAGAGCTTGCGGGTCGCGGCTCGACCCAACGCGAACGCCATCCCTTCAACATGGGATGAGAGTCAACATTTTCGACAAGTTATCCTATCCATGCACCAAAAAATAAAATTTTACTTAGCTAGTGGGATTTAAATAGGACTCAGATTTGGATTAGATATTGGTTATATCAATATTATATCCGCATTTTAAAGACGAATTCGAATACATATACAGATATAACTCGAGAAAAAATTTATATATGTATCCGTAAATTTCAGATACATATACTAATTGAGTATGGTCTATAGTATACGAATATGAATTTGAATTCAGACATCAAATATATATTTTTTGCAACAAAAAAAATCTAATTAGTAATCAAATACGTATATCATTAAACCAGATATGTATAAAATACCAACATAGACTTTCACTTATTCTAATTACAAAAAGTAATCATCACAACAAAAGAAGATAAGGAAAATGTATTTAATATATATGACAGCTCATATAAAAGTTGGGGGAGGTGGAAGCGTCATTGAGGAGTTTATGCGAAGCGGCGTTGAAAACAAATATTGGTGAGGAGGACGGAGAGGTGGTCAGTGAGAAAGCTCGGAGAAGATGTTGGAAAGAAGGTTGGAGAGAAGACCACGATAGACCGGTCAGAATTTGGAGTAGGAGATTGGGGGAATTGGAGGAATTTGGGGAACTCTTAAAATATGGTTCATTTTGATTTCAGGGACCAAATGAATATGAAATAATTGAAGTGAGTAAATGGAATAATTCACGAAATTTTAAATAAATGCTAATTAATAAAGTGAAGAACACACTTGTGATTAATATGAGTGTCTGCATAAGTACATATAGTTAACTACTTAATATATAACTTATAATATTATATTATATGAATAAATAAATAAATAAATCCATATTATAATATGTGGATATGGATATGTCTGCCTTTTTTTTATAACACATATCCATTTCTGTATCCGCATTTGAGTTTTTTCTTAAATTGGACATCCGTACCCGCATCCGAATATGGACGGATATGAGTTTTCCATATCTGAATCCGCATACATTTCGAATCGGGATCCGGATCGAATCAAATATACTCATAACCGAGACCATCTCTGCATTCAAAATCTGAATTACTATGATATTATAATAAATATCTTATTGAAAAACTACCAAGCAATATGTTACATGATATTATGGTGGAGAACGAAATAATAATTAGGTTGAGACTTGAGAGTTGAGACCCGGAATTTGTGGTCTACACATCTCGCTCCAAAAGAAAAAAAACCTTATTAGATAACCAAAATATTGAAATTGCTGTAAGAAATGATTTTTTTTATAATATATGCCATTTTTCGAAATTATTTGCAGAAAGAGAACAGTTGTCAAACTATTTGTGCTCGGGAATTCAACAACTGGACTCGCCGCTCCTAACAGTGAGTTTAGTTATTTTGTGCTTGCCGTTGGGAACGGCGGGCATAGTTTTACTTTTTTGGAGAAACTCATTGTTCGAAACATCAAGTTGAGTTCAAAATTATCAATCAAGACTCCCCTTTGGGAACTGCGAGGTTCTCTATACTAGACTCGTTGTTGGGAACGGTGAGTTTAGTTCAAAAATTATCAAACAAGACTCACAATTCTCAACGGCAAGGTTCTTTATATTAAACTCGTTGTTGAGAACGGCGATGATGTATGAAATTTCATAGAGAGTAAAACTCTATATTGGACTTGGTGAATTTTTGGGAGTCTAGTATAAATCTCTTGTCAAAATATTTTGAACTAAACCCGCCGTTCTCAATAGCGAGTCTAGTATAAATTTCCTCGTTGTTAGAAACATCGAGTCTTGTTTGAAAATTTTGAACTAAACTCGTCATTGGGAACGATGAGTTTCTGACACACAAAAACGGTTAGGTTTATGTCTTACATACTATGTTGGAGACGATGAGACGATGAAGGAAGCGAGATGATCGGAGATGGAGTGAAAGCAAGAAGAAATAGCAACAGAAGTAGCAGCAGCAGGAGTTGCGGTCGACCGACCTTGGTGTGCGGTTGACCACCCGACTGTGTAGAGGCTCTTGAGAGGGGGACAGTCGACCGTCTATTGTGTACGGTCGATCGCACACGACTGAAGCAGATTTTAGGTGCGGGTTAGTTGACTTCACTGGGACCCAAACTTGTTCTCCAAGTTAGATCATGTGGCTCTTATCGTAGGGTTATCTCTTTAGTAATATCCAACATCTATTGTATCAAGATATCAACTTAGGGTTTCTCTAGATCTCTATATATTATTGTTATTGGCCTAAATTGAGTGTAACACCCCGAATTCCAAAATACAACTGAATTCGAGATTCCACAGGATCTTTACACTTCTTTCGTACAATTTTACAAGGAATTTAAAACTTTTCACTTTACATCAGAGTTACAAGAAATCTTTACACTTTACAGCAGAAGCAAAATTATAACATTTACGTAAATGAAAGTACAACAACATTTGAATAATCTCTAAGCATCAGTTCTTCTTTAATCTTTATCATGCCATTTATCCTGCATACAAAATTGTGGGTACGTCAGTTTATTCAACCGACGAATATTATACACAGTCATCCGCTCTATGCTGGAAATAGTATAATTGATTTTCCATATTTAACAAACACAAACTTGTTCACATATCAAACTAAGGAAAATATCCTATTGATGTCGTTGTGATTGTGCACTTAGTCCTTAATGCAGTTATTTATATTACATGACACTAATGCGCACTTGTTCGGATTCTATGCATCCCATACTACATAGGTCCGAGGACAAGCCTCTTAATCGTTCTTCATCTTGTAGGGTTCAATCCATCGTCATGACTTACTCTACTACTGTAACTACGGTAAGTATCCTAGATGTTCTATGAGTACGAGCTCATGTACAGAAAACTTGGAGGGGAATCCCACGTCATGTCACGACGCATCGTGAAGACAACCTATGAACAATTCAGCCTCCTTCATGGCACACGATCCTCTCGCGGTCACCAAACACCCCACAAGCGTCGCCAAGATCCCGATAATTCCGGAGTAGTGCCCACGTCATGTCACAACGCATCGTGAAGACAAACTGTGAATCACACCCACATCGTAGACTCGAGGCCCTCATACTTGTGTTTTTCTCTCACTTTCATCACCTCTTCACTATGTACTAATCCTTAATTTAATGAAATCATGAATAAAATCAATCTCTTAGAGTCAGCCTTCTCACTAACACCGGTCTTATTTCTTTCATTTCTCAATGACCCAAACTTGGTCTTTTCCATTTAGATTATCATATTTCATCACTTTTCACTTGCCGGTGTGAGTTTTGGCTACACCCTAATTTTCAATTTCAATTCACAAATTTACGAATCTGAGTTGTCATACTCAAGAACATTTTCCTTTTTCAATTACATGATTTTCAATGTTTTCATGAATCAATAATCATACATGGAATTCAATCATACATCATGCATTCCATAACCAATATTTATTTTCACATTAAAATCATATCACGAAAGCATCTAGTCAAATGAATATTCATAATATTACCATTGTCATGCTACTCTTTTAACAAAATAATCCATACAAAATTCACATTTATATTTTCTTTCCATCAATTTTCCTTTTTGATACTTATCTTAATCGCCTCGTAAAAATCACGCATTTCTATAAAATTATACGAGTATGAAACCATAGTTTCGAATACAACTTTACTTCCAAAATACACTTTATTTCATTCCAATAACTCCCAATTAATTTTTCATAAGTCGTATATGATTTTAGAATAATTACGGTATTTTTTCGGAATTTTTACACATCAAGAAAACCCCCAAAATTGATTTTAAACAAAAATGAAAATTTTGGTCTACACCAGAATCGAACCCGCAACCTTTAAGAAGTCAGCCGCACGCACTAGCCAACTGGCTGTTTGCGCTCAGCGATATAAAGAGAGCCAGAGAGTTTTTTATACTTTCTGTTCGGATCTGGGTTAATTTTAAAATGCATACAAAAGAAAGGTGGACACAGGTGTCGAACCAGCAACCTCAAGACAACATGCCCGCGCTACTGTAGCGCTAAAGGGCTCACCGACCACTTGAGCTATAGGCTCAGGTTGTCACAACTCTAACTTGAATTTTATTTAATTCGACTATCTGTTTCATTAGAACAATTCGATGTTCAAAAGCTCTTATTTTTGTTTTGCTTGCACTAAAAACTATGTAAATCTCCAGAATGTATATTTTAAACCTAAATTAACACCCCAGTATTTAAAATAATTTTTCAGTAATTTAATGCACATTTATCATACCATAATTTAAGTTTTGCATACTACTCTTTTCATAGTTCAAATTTAACATTTCTCAAATACAAATTGGTATAAAAAAAATCGCATTATAAATATAATTCCCTGTTTTTCCCTCTTTCATAAACCCAAATGCGTAGGATAATTTTATTCATTAGTAACAATATCACAATAGTCCATTTAGCACATAAAACAATAATTTCATCTACTAGCATTTTGTACTTAATTTGACATTATCAACAATCCCAATTCAATATTTCCATAACTACAAACAATTTGCACACAAAATTAAGATTCATGACAATTTAACATACAATCTATCAAGCATTAATTTAATCAACTAGCAAGTCCATTTTTTTCAATTAAGTGTACTCTTATTAGTTTCTTTCATGCATCATTACTTCGATCACTCCTAGCATGGCATCTAAATTAGAAATATAGAAAACCACCCACCTTATTTGGAGAGAAAAAACACACAACACCTCCTAAACGAAAGAGCCCTTCTCCTCCTAGATTGAGGAGCTTGCCCACACGAGTACTCCTCCTCCTTGCTTGATGTGCAACCTGAAAGCTCCCTAGTGCAAAACCCGAGCCCTCCTAATGGTGATGTAGCCGACCTCCTTGAATGCAAGCACACACACTCAAACTCTTAATCTTTTATTCTCACTTCCTACTAATAATCCGCTACTAATAATTGTATTCTTTCACTGTAGGTTTGGAGAATGAAGAGTGCAAGAATAACTAGGCTAAGGGGGGTATTTATACTAAATTTTAGGACAAATAGAGGGTTAGGATTGATCTAGGAGTTAAGAAACAAAGGCTAGGATTCAAGGAGAAGTTGTAGTAACCAACCATGATCACAAAAACCACCTCCCACAAACTCCACTCTCTTCTTTTTCCCTCCTAATCCCATCCGACCTCACATGGTGCACAAAACACGCGCACGTGCAATGCACGTGTCACTAATAGTCTCCTATTTTAAAAGTTGTACATTTTATTTTTTATAAAAAATCTATAAAAATTGTCTACACTACAAGTTGTATTAAAAAGAGAATAAACTCATGGGCTTTTATTTAATAGGCCAAATTAGCCTATATTTAAAATAAATTAAGTTGGGCTCAAAATAAAAGAATACTTATGTTTGTTTAAAAGTAGGCTTTAATAAAACAATAGAAATATATATATATATATATATATATATATATATATATATATATATATATATATATATATATATATATATATATATATACATATGTATACTCATTTGTTTATGAAAGAAAAATAATTATAAAAATTTTATACAGAAAGATTGCACTTGCACAATACGTACAAAAATAATAATTCTCATAAATAAAAATCAGAGTATTACATTAAGAAGCAAGAGAGTGAGTACTTCATTGAAAGAGAGTTTGATAGTTTCTCGAATTGTAAACAACTAGTACTTGCTAGTGAGGCTTGAGAGATGGTCATAGCGAGAATTGTAATATTCTTTTATGCTCTCTAGTTGAATAAGATCTCAGGTTTCTTCTCCCCTAGATTAAGGCGAAAGTCCCAATCGGAACAAATTTATGTGCTTTTGTGTGTTTGGTGTGATCTCTATGTGCTTGGTAGTTTGTATTGATTGCATCACATAACTCAACAAGATCTTCAATTTCCTAGCAATTGGTATCAGAACTATTCAAGTTTGTGGGTTTGTTCGAGTTCCTTGGAGAAGATGTCATATCATATCACGAAGATCAAGTAAGTTTGACGGTAAGATCAACTTTAATCTCTGGAAGGTGAATATGTATGGCACATTGGTTTTAAAGGGTTTGAAGTTAGCCGTAGAAAGAGATAAAGGGAGACTAATCGCCATGAAGCATGAGAAGTGGAAGGAGATTTATTCAAAAGCCTTGGGTTTAATCCGAATGTAATTGACAAGCGAAGCCCAGTGCAACCTCTTGGAGAAGCGAAGCGCATCGAGTCTGTGGTCAAGACTCATAACTGACTACTCGGAATTGTCATTACAGGATCGGATGTCACAGAAAGGAAAGTTGTGGGGTTACTTAATGAAGGAAAGTATCGCTCTTATAAATCATTAAGTGGGGTTCAATATAGAGTTATCTGAACCGATGGCGTTCAACGCAGATGATCTAAAAGCTTCCAACTTGATATATTCACAACCAAATTCATCCAACATGATAACCGTGCTAGACGAGAAATCTATCAAGGAGAAGGTTTTTTTTTTGCAGGTCTGAACAAGGGGTTGGAGGAGGATGCAATTAGAAAGGAGAGTCAGAAACCAGCATTTGCTTCTATGAGTTTCTTGGAGGTGGATTGTACTTCGAATGGAAGGAAAAATGCACATAAGGGTAGGATTTGTTGCCATCATTGCAGAGGAGTTAGGCATTACAAGAGCAATTGTTACAAGTGGTTGAGTCAGAGGGGTGTCAAATTCAGTGCCGCTGAATCAGGTGATAACTTTGACAATAATCTTGTTTCAAATTTTATAGATGTGTATTCTGGTTGGTTTCTTGATTCGGAGAGTTCTTCTCATATATGCTCCAAGAGGAAGATGTTTTCTACTTACAAGTTTGCTAGAGATCGCCGTTGTATGAGAACGGTGGTTGGTGATATTTATGAGATAATGGGTGAGGAAACAGTTGAATTGGAGACACTAGATGGAAAGAGTTACACTATAGAATGTTATGCATATTCCTCAGCTAAATCGGAATCTTGTGTCTTTGGGAACTCTTGAAGCACGGAGCTGCAGGTACATAGCTCAAGGTGGAGTTCTATCAATATGAGAAGGTTGTCGTGAGGTGATGAAAGGAAAGAGGGGTGTTAAGCACAACCTCTACAAGTTTTTTGGGAACGTGAAAACTTGCGCAAGTGCTTCGAAGCCCTACGTTCTTAAAGCATTATCTAGTATGTCGTCACTAGAATCATCCGAGCGAGACTGTGGCGTTCGAATATCGTCGGAATGTGGAGAGAGCCTTGAGGTAGGTGAAGTTCGTGTGGAGGGTGTCTGTTGATTCTTAATTTTGATGATTCCAACACAATGCAATGTTGTTGTGTTACTTAATTCTTATATATTACAGGATGTACACAAAGGCAAAATGTTCAAACAAACTCAAAGCAAATTGATCAAGCTCTACAAGGTTCTAAAGCTCAAGTGTGATCAAGCATTCAAAGTCAATGACAAAGGCTAAAGCTCCATCTCAAGACTCAAGACTCAAGACAAGACTTATGTTTCAATGTGTTGTATTAAGTGCTTGTAACAATTGTAACTTTTTCCTTTCTTTGAGTCTTAGACTGATGTAACAGCCTTGTCACACACACACACACACACACTTATTTTATAACTGAGTGTTGCTTTTTCAAAAGATTAAAAGGTCGAAACAGTTTGATTTAGATCAGCTGTTGAGTACCAGTCGACTGCCTTATGGCATCAGTCGACTGTTCAGTACGAAACTGTCTGAACTCTTTCAAACTCTGACCAGTCGACTCATCATGGCAACCTAGTCGACTGTTCAAGTCATTTTGACAGATTTCTGTTTTCAAACTTATTTTTTCAAAATCAAATCTTTACTGTCGTTGTATGGCAGTTAGGACTCAACCTTTTCAACGTTCAAACGTCTCTAACTCTATAAAAAGAATACAGAGGTCATTTAACAAAGGTTAACAACTTTTTCCAAGCATTTTGTTTCTCAAGATCTCAAGCTTTTGGTTTTAACAAGAAAAAACATTCTAAAAGCATTCATTTTCAAAGTCTTGGTTCTCTGAAATCAGTTTAGTATAACAGTGATTTCGTTTTAGACTGATTTTGAAAGTTGACCTAATAGCCATGTACAAAATCACATTCATAACAAGGCTATAGATTGTTTGTAAATATTTTATTGTTTTCTTTTCACTCTCGGTTGTGAGAGTGGTCCTCTCGGTTGGAGAGTAGGACTCTAGGTTGTAGAGTCAGGTTTTCACTCTTGGTGGAAGAGTGGGTTGCTCTCTCTAGTTGTGAGAGAGGACTACGGGTTGGAGAAGGTTGTTGTCCAATGCCATAGGGTATTCTTGTACTTTTTCAAGAATAGTGGAAAATCTCATGTGGGTTGTTTGGGGACTGGATGTAGGTCGGGAGGACCGAACCAGGATACATCGTGTGTAATCTGTGGTTGTATTTCTCTGAACTTGCATTTCATTTACTTGCTTTTTAAGTTCTCTGTGAAACTTGTCTGGACAGTCGATTGCGTCTCCTTTTAAGTCGACTGGTCTGACTTGTACTACATACTCTCTAAAAACTTGTCTGTTAAGTCGACTGGATCTTCTATAAGTCGAATGATCAGACTCGTCTTAAAATACTCTTCTTAACTTCGCCCCAGTTGACTAGTTTCTCTTTTTAAGTCGACTGGACAGAAGAAAAAGTTCAATTCCGCAATTATTTTTTATAAAACACTATTCACCCCCCCCCCCCCCCCCCCCCTCTAATGTTTCTTGCCTTGCCTATAGGATCCAACAGTGTCACCTTCATGATTACATCTACTGGGGTGGGCGTATATCATGAGAAAAACAGGTGGAGATAGATTCAACTAGCAGAGGAAGTCACAGAACTGAGTTGTTTGCAAGAGGAGAATAAAAAAGTCTAGAAGGTTTTAAATCACACAGTGTGGATTCATAGCATGCAATCCAAGGTGGAGATTGTTAGGTTTAAGTCTTGCATACTATGTTGGATACGAAGGCGATGAAGGAAGCGAGACGATCGGAGATGGAGTGAAAGAAAGATGAAATAACAATAGTAGGAGTTGCAGCTGACCCGACTACGCAGTGGTTCCTGAGAGGGGGTCGGTCGACCGTCTATTGTGTACGATCGACCACGCGCGACTGAAGAAGATTTCGGGTGTGGATTAGTTGACTTCACTAAGATCCAAACTTGTTTTCCAAGTTAGATCGCGTGGCTCTTATCGTAGGGTTATCTCTTCAATAATATCCAATGGCTATTGTATCAAGATATCAACATAGGATTTCTCTAGATCTCTATATATTATTGTTATTCGCCTCCATTGAGAGCCAAGAGAGAGAGTACTTCATTGAAAGAGAGTTTGAGAGTTTCTCCAATTGTAAACAACTAGTACTTGCAAGTGAGGCTTGAGAGAGGGTCATGGTGAGAATTGTAATATTCCTATATCCTCTCTAGTTGAATAACATCTCAGATTTCTTCTCCTCCGAATTAAAGCAAAAGCCCCAACCAGGACAAATTTGGATGCTTTGGTGTGTTTAGTGTGATTTTTATGTGCTTGGTGGTTTGTATTGATTGCATCATATAACTCAACAAGATCCTCAATTTTCTAATAAAAATTATACTCGTCGTGTCCTAACGGCGAGCACGAAATAACTAAGCTTGCCGTTGGGAACGACGAGTCTAGTTGTTGAGTCCTCGAGCACAAATAGTTTGACAATTGTCATCTTTTTACAAATAGTTTCGAAAAATGACATACATTAAAAAATATCTAAGAATTGTGGGTTATTGGAATTTATATTCTAAGATGCTTGCCTGAAGTCATCATATAGCCCGAATACTTCAACTGGCTCGAGGCAACAAACTGTAGAATTTTTTTTATATGCCACTTTCCAAACAGTTTGCATTTATAGGATAGTTGCCAAAATCTTTGAGCTCGTGGACTCAACAACTAAGTTTGTCGTTCCCAACAGCGAGTTTAGTTGTTTCATGCTCACTGTTGGAATACAGAGAGTGTAGTTTTTTTTCTTTCAGAAACTCATCGTTCCCCACGGTGAGTTTAGTTCAAATTTTTAATGAAGACTTGCCGTTCCCAACGACGATGACATTTACACTAGACTCGCTGTTGGGAACTGCGAGTTTAGTTCAAATTTTTAATGAAGACTCGCCGTTCCCAACGACGATGATATTTACACTAGACTCACTGTTGAGAACTACGAGTTTAGTTCAAAATTTTCAATGAAGACTCACCTTTTCCAACGGCGAGAACATTTACACTAGACTCAATGTTGGGAACGGCGAGTTTAGTTCAAAAAAAAATTCTATGGAGTTTTTTTCCAAAAATTCACTAAGTCCAACAGAATGTTTCACTCACTGAAATTTCCTAAATTCTCGCCGTTCTCAACAGCGAGTCTAGTATAAATGTCATCGTCGTTGGGACGGCTAAAAAGTTTGTAGTTGGAAATGAAGAGTTTTCAAAAAAATTAGCACTAAACTCGCTGTGTCCCAACGGTGAGCATGAAATAACTAAACTTATCATTGGGAACAGTGAGTTTAGCTGTTGAGTTCATAGGCGCAAATACTTTGGCTGTTGTCCTCTTTCTGCAAATAGTTTCTAAAAGTAGCATATATAAAAAAAATCCAAACCGTAAAGGTCAGGGCCAGATACCATTAATTTATGCAAAACTTTAGCAAAATAAAACAATTTATGTAAAAAGATTGTTAGGTTAGAATGATTGATTAATTAAATAATCGTCGGAGATGGTGCTAGGGATGGCAAATGGGCCGGGTCGACCCGCGACCCGCCCGCGACCTGCTCATTTAACCCGGCTCGCGAAATTCCAGTTCGGGTTCGAGTCGAACCCGTTAACAGAAATGGGTCGACCCGGGTCGTAAAATAGCGATTTAACCCAATAAACCCGGCCCGATAACTCGGATTCACAGTACTCGACCCGTCCGTGAACCCGCGGGTTGCGAACCGTTCGTTCAACCCGCGTGGGTAGACCGTTCGACCCGCGGGTCCAACGGGCTGATCCCCCAACCCGAGAGCCTTCAACGACTCTTTTAGCTGTAATTTCTATTTTTATCTTCCCTATAAATACCCCTAAAATCCAAACAAAAAATTCACACCTTACGCTCTTACTCTCTCTACTATTATTACTCAATTCATTTTAATTTGTGAACAATTCAACAAATAAGGTAGCAAGACATATACACGATCAAACGACAAATTCCGATCGTATCTAACTCAAAATTCAACTACGTCTTCAAGTCTTCAACTCTCCTCCAAGCTCTCTTCAAGTATTCAATTCCGGACTTCTACTTCTACTCTTATTCTTACGGGTTTTTTAATATACGAGTATCCACGGTGAACGGTATCAAAATTTCATATCCCTCTTCTTCTATTTTTATTTTTTTTTGTAGTTATAATTTTTTGTATTATATTTGTTTGTTGGTTTTTTGATCTTCTCTCTCACAACCCTCTTGTTTTCTAAATTTTTTTTTGTAACTTATCACGCTTACATTGTGTTTAATTTTTTTACATACACTACTACATATCAGCATTTCTAGATCACGCGGTAGCGGCCATAGACAAAGTGGACAAGATTCCACCGGCACTTCCCGTAGGCCTCCAATTGTCCCAAAAAATGACCCCGCCGAAGACTACCCTAATCCTCCTCCCCAACAATAGGGTACACACGATGAGTTTGTAGGAGACATAGAATTAGAAGAAGAACCACAACAACAAGCCACCGAAACAACACAACCGGCTACTAGTAGGAAAACTAGAGAGGAAAGTAGTGATTGGCACAAATTTTATGATTATATTCCGGACGAAAATGCACCGGGTGTAGGTTTAAAAGTGTGTGAAACATGTTCGAAGCTATACAAATAGAAGGGGGGTGAGGGCACGGGTACAATTAGGCGAAACATCCAAAATGTGCATAAGGAACTTCTTGTTGACCTACCCAGCCAAAAAAAATCCACCCTAGAACCGGTCTAGTTGATAGCCACCCTTATGATCCCGAACTTGTTTGTCAGGAAGTGGCCTGATTAGTAATCAAGGAAGAGTTACCATTTTCCTATCCCGAGAGTAGGGACTTGAAAAATTTTAATCAAACCGCCTTAAACCCTCATTTTAGAAGAATCTCTAGAAATCTTGCAAATCAGATTGTTTTAAAATGTACAATGAAATGAGGGAAGCTTTGATTGCAATTTTATAAAGTTTAACTTGTAGAGTTAGTTTAACTTCCGATTGTTGGACGGGTTGCAACAATATTCCAATGATGGGAATAACCTGTCATTGGATCGACAGTGATTGGATTCTTCAAAAAAGAATCATATCACTTGCTGCGTTGCCCTATCCCCATAGTGGCAATGAAATTGCAAACCGTATTTTAGAAATTTGTGATGTTTTTCATATTCGTGATAAAATTATGTGTATAAGTTTTGATAATGCATCTAACAACAATGCATCAATTAGTATTTTAAAAACCGCATTAAACCCTCCATTTGACAATATTTTTCATGTTAGATGTGCATGTCATATTTTAAATTTATGTGTTCAAGATGCATTAAAAATAGCTGAACCATATATAGTTAAAATTAGAAATTGTGTACATTTTATTGCATTAAGTGGCACCATATTTCAAGAATGGAAAGCTTGGTGTAGGCTTAAAAATGTACCTTTTAGAAAATTTCCAAAGGATGTTAAACACCGATGGAACTCTACTTTTGATTTACTACATGTTGTTACTGAATATAAAGCATGTATAAATAATTTTTGTATTGCAAAAAATATGCAAAATTTTGAAATGATTCCCGTCGATTGGTTTTATGTCGAATCTTTGTTGAAATTTTTAGAACCTTTTAAAACCGCAACTTTCAAATTTTCAAAATCTTATGAATTTAATTCTAGTAGCATTTTTATTTCAATAGTTACTATGATGCAAACTTTTAAAGAAATGATCGATGATGCTTTTGTTGGTGATATTGTAAAACCTGCATACACAAAATTTTTTGAAGTATTTTAATCATCCTCCTATGTTGTATTGTGTTGCTACTGTGATGGATCCTCATATCAAATTAGAAAGTACGAAGAGTTTAATTGAAATATTTTTTAATTTACTTGAGGATGATAATAAAGAAATTGATTGTGCTTCTTTTTTAGTTAAATTTGAATCGACATTAAATAACTTGTATGATTATTATGATAGATGTTTTGCTTCTAGTAGTACAACTTCTTTAGTTAATCTTTTTCTGCTAGTTCTAAAGGTAAGGGTAAGAGTAAATTAGATGATAGAACATTTAATTTATTTGCACAAATTCAATCAAAAAATCTAGGACTAATCAACCAAATGAATTACATTGGCATAACCAACAAGATTCTGAATCTTTTAGTTCTTCACTAGATATTTTACAATGGTGGAAAGACCATGAACACACTTATAGTATTCTTAAATATATGGCTAAAGATCTACTAAGTCCTCCTGTCTCTATAGTTGCTTCTGAAAGTGCATTTTCTACAAGTCGCAGGGTTCTAACTGATTACAGGAATCGCTTGAAGCCCCAATCGTTAGAGATGCTTGTCTGCATAGAAGATTGGCTGAAGGCTGAAGATAGGGCCCAAGGAAAAGCATTATCGACATCCACAAGTAGGAGCACCTCGCCAGAAGAACAACAACAACAACAACAATAGCAACCAAAATGAAGAATTCAAGACCAACAACAACAAGTCAACAACATCAAATTGAAGGCCATCAAATTGAAGACAATTGTAAATAGATTAAAAAAATTATATTAAATCTTTGCTTGTTACCAACAGGCAATGTCCTGATTGGTATTGGGTGGGGAGGGTAATTGAGTGGCGGCTTGAATCCAGCGTCCCTGGTTCGAGCCAAGACTTTTCCATTAAAAAAAAAATCTTTGTTTGTTATTTAAAATTAGAAAAATTGAAGTAAATTGAAATTGTATATAAAAAATTTGTTATTGTATAAAACAAATTTGTAGAAAATCTGTATTTCTTATTACAAATTGTGAAACTTGTATAAATTGAAATCATATGAATAACATATCATTTTTTGTGGCAATTTCACTCTTTCAATCTTATCATTATTATCACAATTTCTATGTTTATTATTAAAATTACATTTTTTAAAGTAAAAATTTGTTTTTTTAAGTTTAAAAAAAAAAGTTAACTCTAGCCGGGCCAGCCCGCGACCCGACCCGAGCCGACTCGGGTTGGACCCGAAAGGGTTCACGGGTTGGGCGGGTCGCGAATTCACGTCTTCGACCCGGCCCGGCCCGTTTGACTCATCGACCCGACTCGAACCCGCCCAAGTTGGGTGTAAACCCGGACGGGTTTGACCCGACCCGGCCCGCCAGACCTGTTTGCCAACCGGCGTTGTGGTGAAGACAACTTATTAAAAAAAATTAAGTAAATCATTATAATTATAGAGTATGCTTTGTAATAGTTGCATTAGTTCAGAGGAGGTGATTATTGAGATGTAAATAATCAGGATAATTAGCCACCATAATTATAAATTAATTAGTATTAGGTGATTTTTTTGAGTTACTATAAGAATTTTTGTCAAAATTTTGGACAGAAATATAGAAATACGAAAAGAATTTGGGTAAGAATATAAAAATAGTTAAAATTGGAGGTATGGATTTGGAAAAAATCCTAAAATAAAAATAAAATAAGATACTTGTACTGTGTACTCAATGGAATGAAGGTTGTCTGTCCCCCCAACATTGCTGGCGTTAATCCCGTTTGCTGGAAAGCGCGTTCCGTTGGTCCTGGCCAATGAGAACTCTACCAATCCCTTTCCGCTAAATTTTAAAAAAAAAAACCTGGACTATATCATTTCTTCATAAAACCGCCTTTAGGGGCTGTTTTGCTTTTCTCCTTTTGGTTTGTTACTTTGTTCTTAGGTTATTTTACCGCTTGTAAAATATACCGATGTACAGTCTTTATTTATTTATTGATTATTTGCTGGCTGGAGTCTCTGGACTCTATCCGTATCTATCAAAAAAAAAAACCGCCTTTAAACTTTTTAACGCAACCCCCCCCTCCCCCGAAGTAAGTTTTCAAAAAACTCATCTCGAGTTTTATAACAAAAAACTACTTATAACTTTTCTGCTTGTATTAGATAACATTATTTAGCTTTGCAACTTAGTTCAGAAAATGTCATGCATCTTTATCATTAATGTCAAAAAAACCTCACTTAACTTTCATGTTCTTTAAAAAAAACTTAGCGTGAAAAGAGGGCGAGCCCTAAATGCTAGTATTCGACGGGAGATTCCCTGCCAACCCGGAAAGCAAAAGACTCTGCTCCCCTATCTTGAGCTTTGTATTAGCTACTATAGTCTAGAGTGTAGACTGAATCCGAATTCGAAAAAAGGAAAGGAGTAAAGTTCATGTTATCGGGATGAGTTTTTTGAAAACATACTCTAGGGACATTTTTTCCGCAAAAAAAAGTTCAAGGCGGTTTTCTGCAGAAATGGTATAGTTCACGGTTTTTAAAATAAAATTTGCCAATCCCTTTCACCACCGTTTTCTCGTCTATTTTGTTTTTTTTCTGAAAAAATAAAATAAATAAAATAAATTAAAATAAACAAGAATGTTATCAATTAATTATAAATTTTTCAATATTTGCCTTAATAGTAGGATCAAAATATTTGAAGCTTCTTTTAACATGCGTACGTTAAAAGGATCAAAATATCAAAATATTTGTTTGATCGGGCTGGAGTCGGTTGACTCTATCCGCTTACATCAAAAAAAACATGCGTGCGTACGCACGTACGCGGGTTTAATCTATAGCAAGGCATATTTTTTAATAGACCAAAGTCAGTAACTTTTGCGAGAAAGTTCTCATTCAGGAGAATGTTGGTGGTGCTGACAACGTAGGTATAGAGCATAGACGTTCCGACTTAAATTTTAGGTATTTGATATATAGAAATAGAAATTTTGGATTTTAGTTGTAGTCATTTGAACCCAAATTCAGGATTTTAATTTTAATAAATCGACGAACGATGAATAATTTTCTATACATTAAAAAAATTAATAAAAAAACAACGGACAGTGAATTATTTCCCGTCTGAGAATTAAAATAAAATAAAATAAATATAACTCCTAATTAATTTTTAATTTACTGTTAAATTAATCCCAATTAAATCATAATAAATCTTAAATCTTAATTAATTCCAATTAAAACCTAATCTATACACATAGAAATATTTATCGGCTATAGTTTATAGAATTTTTCCAACATTTCTCAAAAGAAGTGGGCTCGGACGGGGGATCATTTCCCGTCCGTGCTGTTTTTTTTTTAATTTTATAAATTTCGAACGGACGAGAAATCATTTCCCCGTTCATGCTCGATTTAAAAAATTGAAAAAAGAACATAGAGGAAATCATTTACCGTCCTTCGAAATTAATTTTTTTTTGGAATGGACAGAAAAATGATTTTCAGTCCGTCGAATTGTTTTAAAAAAAAATTATTTGCGACGAAAGATGATCTTTTGTCCGATCAAACTGACAAAATATCATCTTTCGTCGGCTACTTTTTCATATTCCTATATCATTTGCCAAATTACTATACACCAAATACTCAAATTTTGGGTATATACTATATAGCCAACAACTATAGCACAATTTTTTCTATTTTTTGCAAAGTATGAGTGAAAAACCAACCACTACAGATGCTCTTATATGCAAAACCCATATGGACATAATGCCCTGTATTCATATACCAGGATTATTTAGGATTTTTCATCGCAGTAGCCAGTGAGGGACACTGTCTATGTCTGCCACTTTGATTACATCTCGATTTCAGTATGGAACTCGGTTTCTATATGAGGTTTACTCTCTTAACTACAACTTTAGCAACAACTTCTACTGTCCCCTTGTAGAGTTTTAGAAATTCCCCAACTCCAAGCTTTCGTCAAAATTATTTGTCATGTCTAAAATTTATTGGAATGTGAATGTTCGCTCAAGATTAGTAGAAGCCACAAAAATATATATTTAAGCTTCACAAATGAAGGAAGATGCATAAGCGCTTAGTTATATGCATGTAATGTGTCTTTTCATTATTATTTTTTACAGATGTTAGCAATAGACCAAAAAATGAAATAAATTACAAGGCAATATCTTTAACATGGAGATAATTAAACCTAAAAGTGGGTAAACATTAGGATATCTAAGCATTTACAAAAAAACGTTTGAAGTTTCTCTCTGATCTAGAAAATCTCGAGAGAGAAGCTCTCCTCTAAATAACCATAAAACCAAAAACAAAACCCTAGATCTGAGCTAGGGTCCCCCCCCCCCCTTCCTTGCTTCCTTTCAACTTCTCTCTTCCAACTCTCATCTTCTCTTTCCCTCTTGTTTTTTCTCCCAAATCCTTACTTTTCTATTCCGGAATCCGGTCGCTGTAGCGCTGCCTTCACCCGCGAGACGGGATGAAGGGGGAATGGTGGTAGCGTCCACCATTCGGGGTTTACTCCGGTGTCGGAGTGGGATGCGACGGCGAGGATTGAGAGCGCCGCATCTTTAGCGGGGTCGAAGGTGCCGCGCAAGGTGTCGTTGGAAGCGCCGTTCGTGATCGTGGTTGTGGGACAAGTTGACTGGGGCTGGCATCACCGGGGATGGCTACGCAGATCGAGCAGGGCTCGGATCGGTTGCGTCGGGGCTGGTGGCGGGAGTGCTGCCTAGCGGCGAGCGGCGAAGTAGGGGGTAGTCGGGACTGTCGTGGAGGCATGTGGGGGAGGTCGGGAAAAGAGTGGGGGGGAGGGGGATTTTCTAACTTTGGAGTGCTGCGGTAGGGGAGAGATTTTCAAATTGAGTTTTGAAATTTGAGTTGACACGGTGGAGCTCCTAAGAACCAAATTTGTCCCTAATATCCAAATTACAACCGATTTGCAATTAGCAACAAAATATATCCTAGTTGGTGTAGGCGACAATTGTCAGAAAATTTTATAGTTTGGGCTCTACCTGGACCTTGGTTGGTCAAAGTGATGGATACCTTTGGTTTCTTTCATGTTAGAGGGCTCGCAGGGGTCAGATGCAACGTCTACCCTCTTCGCGAGGTTGCGGTGAGAGCCATCGATGGTGAAGCGGGGGGATGAGAACGATGACTCAATCTTGACATGCAGTTATCAAATTGGTGGAGTGCCTGCGGTGTCTCTAATATGGTGCTTACACTTATCATTTGGGTCATTGCTCTGGGCGACGAGAGAGAGCGTACGATAGTTGGAGAGGATAAACGGCGTACAAGCGAGGGACTGAGTGAGAGAGTGAGCCCAGATTGGCACGAGAAAGTTGTTCTAGCGGGGACAGCCGATCAGTAGAACTAGAGTTCGTTGTATTTTTTGTTTGTTGGTTGGGGTGTATGAGTTCAAGAACTTGGCCTGTTGGGATCTAAACTTCATAAGCCTTATTTTTTGTTGTATGTTTTGTTAAATTCTCTTTCATGAAACGCGGGGGGCTTTTTACTCACCGTTTAACGAAAAAAAAAAACATTAGGATATCTAATGGTAAATTAGACAATAAATTAAAAAGACCCTTTGTAACCCATGTTTTCCATTTTCTGTATTTTTTGTTGTATTTTTCTTTTCGGGTATTTATTCAGATTGTATCTCTTTTGAACCGTGTATTGATCTCCTTTATCTATATATTAATCTATTTTTGATTTTCGTCTTTTTATTCGATCTTCTTGATTCAATTGTTCATGTACTATAATATTCATGTTTGGTCGAGTCATTATTTTGATTCTCATTATAATTGTTCATGTCCTATTTTATCTATTTATTTTGTTCCATCCCTTTAATTATTCTTTGTGGATCTTCTAAATTAATCCTATTCAAAACCCTATTAAATCCCTTTGAGTTAAACCCTACCCAATTCTTATTGGATCTATTTGCACCCCTACCCACAAACCCATTAAGCCCCAACCCGTTACCCCCTAAAACCCCTAATATCTGTATACATATATATACACCCTGAGTTTTACCCTGTTCATCACAAAATCCCTAGCCGCTTTCTACCTATTCCCTACCTCTTCCAATCCCGACCACGAAACCCACTCCTGACCCTTCCTCCCATCCGTCGACTACCCACCTCTTGGCCTCCGACTGCTCACCTCCGCGACGCCAGCCTAGCGCCGCTCGCCTCCTTCCTTCCCTCTTCCTTCTGGCGCCTCGATGCCAGCAGTAGCGGCTGCGCAGCTTTCCCTCCGGCGACAGACAACGGCAGACAGCAACGACAGTAGCATCAACCACTGCCGCCGCCCTGTCCCCTGCTCCCTGTCCGACGTAGCACCGATGCCGCGACTGCGTTGTGCTCCTCTCCGACGACAGCAGCAGTGCCAGCCAGCGCCGCTGTGCCGCCGCCTGTCCCCGTCGGCTGTTCCCTTGGCCGCCGTTGTTTTCTCATCCAGTCCCTCTGTCGCATCTCTTGTGTGCGTGTGTTGGATCTCGTGTGTTTGTGTTCGTGGTTTGTCGTTGAGTTCGTGCAGGGATTTTGTTCCCGTTATTCTCATCTTTTGCTTCGTTCCGTCGTCGGCTATAAGGCACGTAACTTGTATACTTTTCTGTTGTGTATACAAGTACTAAATACTGCATGTAGTGTAGTTGTGTTCTAGAGACAATTCTTGGGCAAAACCTCTATTATATCTTGTCTCTATGTGTTGATTCTTCATAGTTGTCTCATTTACACATATTACATGAATTTAGACTTAGATCTAATTAATCTCTGTTGCATATCTGTATGTTGGTTGTGAACCCTAATATGATGTGAGAATCTGCATGCTTGACGTGTTACTAGTAGTATATCCTGTGTAGATCTGTTAATTACCTTATACCATGTTGCTTGGATATCTAGTATACCCTATTTCACACTTTTTTATGATTTGGATGTGTTTCATATGATCTAGTTAATTTTATGCATGAAGGATAATTCTGTCCGTGTTGTTACCCTATTTTTGTTCAGTATTTTAGACCATATTAAGGTCAGTATATGAAAATTATTTGTGAATATGAATTATAGAGAATTCTGTCTGCTTTTCATAATTTCTAACAGATCTCAGTTTTGATTTATGAGTTGCGAATTATTGCTTTTTTACTACAGATGTGTAGAAAATTTTAGATTCTATTTTATATGAATTCAGTATGGTTATTTATTTTTATACTGATGTTAAAGATAATATTTTGATCTAATATTTTGTTGAGAACAACTAGACTTGATTGGGAATAACCACTAATTTTTGTGGATTTAATTAATGACTTTTATAAACTATTCTATACTTGTAAACAACTACTATACTTGCAGAATTTTCATGTTGTTCAGTAAAGAATCTTAATTTCAACTTGATTCTACTTACTGTTAGTAAAAAAATTGTGAATATGAAATGTAGCATATTGTATCTATTTCACTACCCTTTTGACGGATCAGGATTTCGATTTATATTGTGTAATCTATTGCTGTTTTGGTACTGTTGTGTTTATGATTTCAGATTTACAAATCTACTGTATCTTGCTGCTTTCTGATTTTATTTGAGTATACTATCTATGTTGAAAAATTATGAAACTTTATTTTCTGTTACTAAACATATTAGGAAATACCCCAGATTTTTCTTGGATTTAATAGTAAGTTTTTATGCCGTTTTCCTGTTTATGAATACAAACTTCTGATTTCTAGCTAAACATTTTTTCTGGATACAATTCTGTTTTGAGACTTATTTTATGAAATAACATATGACTTATATATATTTGCTGGATTCGGCCGAGAGTCTATTTTCCAGATTTTCTAACGGATCCTGGTTTGCATATTTGTGGCAACGGGAATCTCAGAATTAGTGCAATACTGTCTTGCGGTCCTGAACTAGAATTTCCGTTGTCCTACTCTTTTATGAGTTGTCTGTCATCTGTACATGTTTATCTTTCAATCTGAACCTGTTACTTGTTTCTGGCATGTTATTCTTGCCCTGTTTTGTGACACATACATGCCTAATTGATAATAATAACAAAATAATCAAGCCGGGGTTAAGAAAAAGATCTAGTAGTGGATAACATAGAAATGTGTACTTGGAAGGGGGCCCGTGTTTCCCACATGATTATATATTATCTGTTACGTGTTCATGACTACATGATATACGATTCTGTTATCTGATTACCTAACTGCACACTTCCTTATAGGAAGGTGTACTCAGAAGAGAACCCATAGGTTCTATCTGTCTGTATCTGTATCTCTTATCTGAGTTTCTGATACCTGAGCACACGGCCCTATACGGTCCACTACGAAATCTAAATGAAACTGTTTGAATGTAGCAACCATGTGGTAAATAGATGGGACGCATGAAATGCTACCTAGATAGAAATAAATACAAGATTTGACATAACCTGACATCTGTTATCTGTTTACCTGTTGCATAATACTTGACATATGTTCCATATTACCTGTACCTGTTAGCATGCCATGTTACTTGATTCTGTTTTCTAATTCATGTTAGAAATTATATTTTTCTGTCATATCCATTCCATGCTACGTTTGTTTTCGCTGTTATTTTATATCTATTTATTTTTCCTGTACTTGTGCCTGTACTATAAGCGGCCCGTAACTTGCATTGACGGACGTTTTATTTTCTTCTTTCTCTTTCTGCAATTTATTAAATTGCAGATTGTGGTGATCAACTGCCCGATGGAGTAGGTGATCTGTGATTTTAGATGCTGGAGTTCTTGCTATTATTATTATATTCATGTTGCTTATTTTGAATAAATGTATCTGTTACTTGGATTATTATTTTGTATTGGGCAGTATGACCCATGATTATTGACTTGTTCAGATCTTGTTTATTTGAGATTATTAAATTTTGTTTCAAGTAAATTATGTTGGTATATTGATTCATTTATGGATGCGTGGTTGATTTCTCCCTATTACTTCTTGTTATTCCTGTGAAATATTGTAAAGATCCTGACAGCTTATGGATGATGAAAATCATTCGCTGGACTTAGTCACGTATCCGTATTCCGTATTTTCTTTTTGGGAAGCGGGGCGTGACACCCTTATCTCTACCATTATTGATAGAGAGTTAGAGAATCAACTAATCAAATTCCACAACACATTTTAAAGTTGGAGTAATATTAACCATTCACTTAAAAGCAATAATCCAGTAGTTAAGCCTCATATTGACAACTCCATGTCAAGATTGAGTCATCGTTTTGAATTTTAAATCTCATATACTCAAAAATTTTATAACCTACATATAAATTAAGAATCATCCATATATAACCAATCATCCAAAAAAAAAATAATCCTCGAATACAAAAATATATAACCTACATATACTCAAAAAAATTTACACTATATACCTACATATATAACCAATCATTTAATATTTTCAAATGAATAATCATCCAGTATTTTCGAATTAACAAACGTTAACAAACATGTTCAAAATAATGCTTAATTAACCCCAAATTAAAAATCCAATGTTAATGCTTCAAATTTTGGGTGATTTTGAAGATCTAATGTTTACTTGGAAAATCCAAAATTTGGGTGATTTTGGGTCGAAATAATAAACATACAATGTTAATGCTTCAAAATTAACACGAAATTAAAAAAAACAAAAGTATGAGAAATATACCGTTAAAGTTGGGTGATTGAAGAGGTAGATAGTGAATAGGAGGTCGAAGAAGCTCCTTCAACCGCACTTTTTTCCCTAAATTTGAAAATGAACAATCTCTTGGATATTGGGATTTAGGGTTTTGGGTTAATCGACGATGAGTGATGAGAGAAGTAGAAAATCGAAACGAGATGAGAGTTGCGTGGATTTTTGGGTTAATCGACGAAATTTTTAAATGAAATGGGTTAGGGTTTCGGGATTAGAAGAGGAAGAGAAAGATAGAGAGTTGAAAGAGAGAGTGAGGTCGAAATTCGAGTATGGGGTCTAAAAAACCCTTAATCGACACTCGCTGTCTCAAAAAGCGAGTTTGGGAAAAACTCTATCGCTTTTTGAGACACCAAGTCTTGGCCAGGAAAAACCAAAGCCTTACACTCTCTGCCTGAAAAAGCGATGGGATTTTTTCCAAACTCGCTTTTGAGACAGCGAGTAGGGCGTTTTGGAAATTTTTTTAAAAAATAGGACAGTTTGAGAAAAACTTTCTAAATGACGGACAGTTTGGGAAAAAATTCAACCATATTTATCCTCTTACTAGGTATGCTCGTGGCACGTGCCTACGACACGTATACGGGACTGCATATAAATTTATTTGTAGTTATTTGAGTTAGTCTAATACAATCACCTTTAAATTGTTTCCTATGGCACGTTTAAATTGTTTCCTACGGCCTCCTTTGAAATTATATTGTTTCCAAATAGTTTTCTAATACAATCACCTCTAAATTGTTTCCTACCGCACGTTATCGCGAAGACTGATTAATTAATTAAGTTGTTTAGTTTAAAATTCGACAGACTTCTCTAAAATTTTACAGGCAGGATTGTAATGTAAATTTCGACGGAATCTCCCCTGAAATATTTGTCCTTTTAGAGCAATTCCTTACGAATTCTGCTCAAAATTAAAAAATTAACATCACAGGCAGTCAAAAAGAATCCTTCCAAGGCCATTCCAAGCAACATCACACTGACATCATATATATAGGGCTCTGGGCAAAAAAATCTTCATATGACTTGAGATACAAAATAAATACCAAGATATCGTTTGAAAACATAATAGATTTTAGGAAATTTAGTAAAAATTTTGACATAATCTCCCTTAAAATATTAGCCATTTTACAACAATTTCTTACGGAATTTTGCTCACAATTAAAAATATAACATCACAGGCAATAAATATAAATCCTCCCCAGGCCAATCCAAGCAACATCACACAGGCATCATATATATAGGGCTCTGGGGAAAAATAAGTCATATGACTAAAGATACAAAATAAAAAATCACGATATCGTTTGAAAACATAGTAGATTTTAAGAAATTTAGCAAAAATTTTGACAGTCTCTCTTAAAATATTAGTCATTTTACAACAATTCCTGATGAAATTCTGCTAATAATTAAAAATATGACATCACAGCTAATAAATATCAATTCTCCCCAGGCGAAACCAAACAACATGAATCGCTCATTGTTGTGGATACATGTTCAAATACTAAACTACGAGGGACCAATTTTAAAAAAACATCAAAGAGAAAAAGACTTAAAAAGCTCATGTTACAGAGCTTTCATGACTGTTACGACCATTTAAGTTCACAGCTGTTCCGACAAAAGGTACCCACTTCCCATCTTCTTCTTCTTCCCCTTATCTTCCCAAAAATATATATCCATCGTGGGTCCCCCTCTCTCTCCCCCTCTCTGTAATTTACCAGGCTTATCAAACCAACCTGTAAAGATCTTGTTCTTGATCTACATTACCAACCTGTGTACTTCCTCCTCAGATCTCATTTGGGTTTTCCACACTGAGCTAGAATTTGTAGTAAAGTTCCCATCTTGACTTCATTTCATTGCTCAATTTGTTTATTTTCTTTTTTTTCCCCCTTATAATTCTGTTATGCATAATCTTAGTGTTGAGGGTGACAGTGTGTTTGAAAATTTGGATATTCTTCCAATTTCTGACAGTGAGTGATTTTGAGTGTTTTGATAAGTTGCTTATTATTGTTTTCCAAAAAGTTAGTGAATGTTGATATAGTAGAAACTTTTTGGATTATAGATCATGGGTTTTCGTAGGCATTGAAAAATTAATTGTGAGAAAATTGATTAGTAGCATCTGATTATATAATTTTTCAGCTTTGTATAGGTTGGTGTCTCAAAAGTCAAAATGGGAAACATGAGAGTACTCAGATTGATTGTACTGTTCATTTTGGTCTCAATCGCCTATGCTTTGTTCACCCCAATTGATAACTATCTCATTACCTGTGGTTCACCTCAAAACCTCTCAATTCAAGGGAGGGTGTTCATCCCTGACACACAAGAGTCCTCATTTGCTCTCAAAACTTCGGGTGACAACTCATTTTCAGCTCCAAACCCTTCTTTTGTCCCTTCTCCAATCTACCAATCCCTTCGAATTTTCTCCCAAGTTGCGAAGTACAATTTTGATATCCAACAACCCGGGCGCCATTGGGTTCGCCTTTACTTCTACCCTCTTCCGAATTCCAACCATGATCTTTTGTCTTCTCCAGTGACCGTTGTCACCGATGACTTTGTTCTCTTGAATAACTTCACATTCAAGGATACCAACTATACTTACCTGTTTAAAGAGTACTCAGTCAATGTCACCACTGATGTGTTAACCATAAGCTTTGTACCCTCAAATGGGTCGGTGTCATTTGTTAATGGGATTGAAGTTGTGTCAATACCTGATGGGTTGATCGTTGATCAAGCCATGGCAGTGCCTAGTGCTCCGTTTTCTGGCCTTTCGGAGCTAGGGCTTGAAACCATGTATAGGTTGAACATGGGTGGGCCTTTGCTTACTGCCGGAAATGATACGCTTGGGAGGGTTTGGGAGAATGATCAGAAGTACCTACATGTCAATAGCTCGGCTGTTAATGTAACGGTTGATCCTGTTACTATAAAGTACCCGGATGGAGTTACTGAGGAGACTGCTCCTAAGTGGGTGTACGGAACTGCCGATACAATGGGGGATGCGAATGTGTCTGGTACTAACTTCAACATGACTTGGGTTTTCTCCGTTGATCCTAGCTTTACCTACTTGGTTAGGCTCCACTTTTGTGATATAGTCAGTACGGCTCTCAATACACTAGTCTTCAATGTGTATGTGAATACCGATATGGCAATTGCAAGTTTGGATCTTTCATCTCTTAAAGGCGATTTGTCTGTGCCATACTACAAGGATTTCGTGTCCAACTCGTCGAATGGGTCAACAACGATGACGGTGAGTGTGGGGCCTGACCCGATGGCCGACCTCAGCAATGCGATTCTGAACGGGCTTGAGATCATGAAGATTAGCAATGGAGTCAAGAGCTTTGATGGGTTGAATTCTGTAAGTGATCTTCTTCCAAAGTCATCGGCAAAGGGGAAGAAGCTTGGGGTTATACTTGGATCAGTTCTTGGAGCTGCAGGTCTCATCGTACTGATAGGTCTGTGCTACTGCTGTTTTGTGGTGCGGCATTCTAAGACAAGCACCCATACTCACTCCTGGCTACCTCTTCCCATCCATGGCAACTCTCAGACCATTAGCAAAGTTTCTACTATTTCTCAACGAAGTGGGACTGCGAGTTGCATCTCTCTGGCTTCTACAAACCTTGGCAGAATCTTTACATTTCAAGAGATTTTAGACGCAACAAATAAGTTTGATGAGGGCTTGGTTCTGGGTGTTGGGGGATTTGGGAAAGTCTACAAGGGGACATTAGAAGATGGTACTGAAGTTGCAGTCAAGAGAGGCAACCCTAGATCCGAGCAAGGTCTAGCGGAGTTTCATACTGAAATCGAGATGCTGTCCAAGCTTCGACACAGACACTTAGTATCCCTCATTGGCTACTGTGATGAAAAATCCGAAATGGTCTTGGTCTATGAATACATGGCGAATGGCCCATTAAGAAGCCATCTTTATGGAGCTAGCCTCCCGTCACTCTCATGGAGACAGCGATTAGAAATCTGTATCGGAGCAGCAAGAGGGCTGCATTATCTCCACACAGGCGCTGCACAGAGTATAATTCATCGTGATGTCAAGACCACCAACATTCTTCTCGATGAGAGTTTGGTTGCAAAAGTCGCTGACTTTGGCCTATCAAAAACGGGCCCTGCTCTAGACCAAACCCATGTGAGCACGGCTGTCAAGGGAAGCTTTGGATATCTTGACCCAGAGTACTTCAGAAGGCAACAACTCACGGAAAAATCAGATGTTTACTCTTTTGGGGTTGTGCTAATGGAAGTTCTGTGTGCTAGACCTGCGCTCAACCCAGTATTACCAAGGGATCAAGTGAATATAGCGGAGTGGGCATTGACTTGGCAGAAGAAGGGGATGTTGGATCAAATTATGGATCCTGCTTTGGCCGGAAAGATTAATCCCGCATCGCTGAAAAAGTATGGGGATACAGCAGAGAAGTGTTTGGCAGAGTACGGGGTTGATAGGCCGTCGATTGGAGATGTATTGTGGAACCTTGAGTATGCTCTTCAACTTGATGAGACCTCGGCTTTAGCTGATCCTGATGACAACAGTGTGAATAGTATTCCTCATATTCTATTTCCTCGAAATGAACCACTTGATAATAGTGTGAGTATGGTAGACGCAGGTCGTTCAGGCACAGATGACGACGCAGAGGAATCCACCAGTGCAGTGTTTTCTCAGCTTGTTTATCCGAGAGGGCGATAAGGAAGCAAATACCTCAGCAAATAATTGAGGAAGGTCGATTTTTTTTCTTTTTCTTGTAATTCTTCTACCCTTCTGCTTAAAATTTCAGTTTTTATAATACTGTTAAAATTTGCAATTGTGAGATGGAAGGTGGGTGATTTTAGTTTATTCTATGATATCGATGTTTACTGTTTTGTTGAATCAAGTGATTTTAGTTGAATCAAGTGATTTTAGTTAAATCAAGTGATTTTAATTTATTCTATGATATAGAAGTTTTTAAGTCAAGTGATTTTAGTTTATTCTATGATATCGATGTTTACTGTTTTGTTGAACGTTAAGCTGAATGACATATTGCTAGCTATTCATAAATTTCGGATTTTACTTGCTTATAGTGAATGAATGACTGTGCTACTTGTTATCTAATCTAGCGTTCCCATTTTACTATGTTTATTGGCAGAAATCAGTGTTCTTTATAGCTGTTCTTGCAGCACTTCTCCATAGAACTATGTAACCTGGTACGCAACCATCTGTAAAACCTATCAGACCAGTACAAACTAGAAGTTTTTCTAAATCATTCTCAGGTTCTGTTCAAGTAATGAGACAATTCTTGGCATTTTGAGCTCGGCTTAGTTCCTGTATTTGCTTTAGATGTTTTCAAATATCTGTCCCACATTCTTTTGTGAGGGTACTCCTACTAGGTTGAGGACCACATTCTTTAAATGAATTCAAATATCAGTAAGTCTTTCATCTTGCAAGTAGGGCATATCTTGTCTAGGCAAAATTAAAAAAAGATTCCTATATTCCCATGTCTTCCAGCTAATTGATCACTTACTTTCATGTTTCTATGAAATATATACTCGAGTCGTTTCTGGATAATAACGGAAACCTTTTTTTTAAAACTTCCATCTTGTTGGGATTTGTTGATTCTGTTAGATATTATATAGATATTATATTATGAGAGAGATTAGTTTAGTCATATAGCGAATAATGTATTGGTTTAGTCTTTTCTTTTCTCCTATATATAGGAGACATATTGTACTCAGTTTAATCAATCAATAATTAATAATAAAGTTTTCCTTCCTATCCATAATTCGAACAGAATCAATACATGATAAATGGGTTGAAGTACCTAGCAAGAAGAAGCGTCGAAATGGGAGCAGGCAGCATAACAGCAAAGGCAGCAAGTTGCTGTCTAGGACCACGTGCAGTCGACTGACATGCACAGTAGAGGGCTGTGCAATCGACTGCCAAGTCGACCGTCAATCTCTTTGTTCGCTCGATGGATATTTGCAGTCGACTGTCACTTCGTGCAGTCAACCGTGTGACACTGTTTGATCAATGATTGAGATCTAACTTTTTGTAATTCTATATATATGTATGGTGTACGATGATTATGATTAAGGTGTGATAATTCCAAGAGAGAAAGAGAGATTTAGTGGCTGTTCTTGAGAGAAGAAGAATAAGATAAACCCTACATCTTGGATGTGAGATCTAGAGTGATTGTAACTTATTTCTCTTTATTAGTCTAGTGGAAATCGCAGGAGTGCTTCTGCACAGGGAAGTAGCCATTGAATTGGATGAACCTGAAAAGATTCTTGTGTGCTTGGTTGATTTGTTTGTTATTGTTACCTTAATTAGTTTTTTTTTATTTGCACCTCAAATTGAGTTATTGTGCAGTTAAACTCAACACATCTCACATCAATAACTCGTACCTTGTTTTGTAAGAAAATTTTGGTGACAATGAGCTTCAACGTTGGATGAATTATTGTACTTTCAGTTCCAACATCATTTGGTGGCACTCCATTGTTAGAATCACAATTGTGACAGAGTTATGTTAGGATTTGTTAGGAATTTGAGGATCTTGTTGAGTCTTCGATACAATCAACACAAACCACCAAGCAAAACTAGATCGCATCTACCACACAAAGCACATAAGAATTGTCCCGGTTGGGACTTTCGCCTTAATCCGGAAGAGGAAGAACCGATATATTATTTCAACTAGAGAAGATACAAAAATATTACAATTCTCACAACGACCCTTTCTCAAACCTATTAGAACTTGATACTGCTTACAATGGAGAAACTCTGTCACCCTTCTCTATGAAGTACTCTCTTCTTCTATTCGGCACTCAATAGAATCATATAAATCTGTGAGTCGTTATAATTATTTATATAGATCTAGAGACAAACTCTAAGTTGATATCTTGTTACAATAGCCATTGGATAGTACATAAGAGATAACCCTACGATAGGAGCCACACGATCTAACTTGAAGAGTAAGTTGGGCTTTTCACGAAGTAGCCAGACTCAAGCCCGAAACCTATCAGAGCCGCGAACGGTCGACTGCACCAGCAAGTCGGTCAACTGTCCTCTTCTCTGGAAGACTGTGTACAAGGGTCGGTCGACCGCACATGAGTTGCGGTCGACCGCAACTCCCACTGTTGTTGCCGACTGTTTTTTCTCGCCTCCACTCTGTCTCCAATCGTCTTTACCCTTCCATCGTCTTATCGTTTTCTTATCCAACATCGTATGCAAGACATAAACCCAAAAATCTCTACCTTGGATTGCATACCCATGAATCCATACCTGTGTGATTTAAAACTCTTCTAGACCATTTTTTTCCGCTTTATAAACAACATATTTCTATGGCTTCTCCTGCTAGTTGAACAAGCCTCCACCTGTTTTCCTCCAGCTGTATGCCCCCCTCAAGGGCACACCCTTGTAGTTGTCATCTTGGAGGTGCCACCCTCCACATGAACTCCACCTACATCAAGGCTCTCTCCACCTTCCAACGGTACTCGAACGTTGCAGTCTCGCTTTGGTAATTCTAGTGACGGCTTACTGGATGATGCATTAGGAATAATGGGCTTCCATACACTCGGCCGAGTTTTCCTGCTCCCACAAAGCTGGTAGAGGTTGTGCTGACCCTGCCCAATCCCTCTCTTATCCTTCATTACCTTACAACGACTCTTCCAAACTGTCAAAACTCCACATCGAGCTGTGTACCTGCAGCCACGAGCATCAAGAGTACCCATGGATATAAGATTCTGCTGTATCAAAGGAATATGCATGACCTCTTCTAGTGTGAACCCTTTACCATATGGCGTCTCTAATTCAACTGTTCCCTCACCCACTACTTCACAAATCTCACCACTCCCCGTTCTCATACTACGGCCTATTGACGGCTTGTAAGTAGAAAACATCTCTCTCTCGGAGAAAATATGAGAAGAACTTTCCGAATCAAGATACCAACTTGAATCCACATTTAAAAAACTTGAAACAAGAAGACAATAATCGTCATTGTTACCTGACTCAGTTGCGCTGACTATATGGGCTTGTTCCCCTTCTTTAGTAGCACTCTTCTGACTCAACCACTTGCGACAGTCTCTTTTGTAATGCCCAACTCCTCTACAGTAATGACAACGAATCTTACCCTTGTGTGCTGCATCCCTTCCATTTGAAGTATCACCATCCACCGCAAAACACCGTAAAGAAATTGACCCTCCTTTATGAGTCTCCTTTCTTAGTTCATCTTCCTTCAGACCCTAATCACCCCGGCTACAGTAAGTATCTCCTTGGCTGATTTTCCATGTAGCATGGTAGTTATCAAGTGATCATAAGAAGTTGGCAGTGAATAAATCAAGTTGAAAGCTTTATCCTCTTTGCTGAGATCATCAGTGTTAATCGCCTTCAGTTCATATATTACTTTATTGAACTCCACAATATGATCTTGAAGATGGGTACCTTCCTTCATTGAGAACCTAAACAACTTCCTCTTCCAACACATCCGATCTAGCAATGACGACCCCGAGTAGTCAGATTTGAGTCTCGCCCATAGACTCGCCGCATTTTTCTCCTCAAGAATATTACACTTGACTTCGTCCATCAATTGCAACCGGATTAAATTCAAGGCCTTCAAACAAATCTCCTCCCACTTCTCCTGCTTTACGTCGGTTGGCTTGTTCTCTTCTAGGGCAAGGTGCAAGTTCTTCTGAACCAAAACATCATACATGTCCACCTTCCATAGATTGAAGTTGATCTTACCGTCAAACTGCTTGATCTTTGTCTTTTGATCTGCCATCTCTAAGGAACTCGAACAAACCCATGAACCGAATTGCTCTGATACCACTTGTTAAGAATTTGAGGATCTTGTCGAGTCTTCGACACAATCAACACAAACCACCAAGCAAAACTAGATCGCACCTATCACACAAAGCACACAAGAATTGTCCTGGTTGAGGTTTTTGCCTTAATCCGAGGAGGAAGAACTGAGATATTATTTCAACTAGAGAAGATACAAGAATATTACAATTCTTACCACGACCCTCTCGCAAGATTATTGGAACTTGATGCTGCTTACAATGGAGAAACTCTCTCACCATTCTCTATGAAGTACTATCTTCTTCTATTTGGCACTAAATAGAATCATATATATCTATGAGCTGTTATAATTATTTATATAGATCTAGAGACAAATCCTAAGTTGATATCTTGTTATAATAGCCATTGGATAGTACATAAGAGATAACCCTACGATAGGAGCCACACGATCTAACTTGAAGAGCAAGTTGGGCTTTTCACGAATCAGCCAGACTCAAGCCTGAAACCCATCAGCGCCATGAACGATCGACTGCACCAACTGTCCTCTTTTCTGGAAGACTGCGTACAAGGGTCGGTCGACCGCAAATGAGTTGCGATCGACCGCAACTCCCACTGTTGCTACTAACTGTTTCTTCTCACCTCCACTCTGTCTCCAATCGTCTTTACCCCTCCATCGTTTTATCGTCTTTTTATCCAACATCGTATGCAAGACATAAACCCAACAGGATTGTGGCCTCAAATACACGTAGGCACGAGAGTTCTTGAAGTTAGAGAAGAATATGAGAAGACGAAGATAGCAAGAGAAGACAACAACCAGAAGAAGTGTAGCTAGACGGGTTGCGGTCGACCAACCAGATGTGTTGTTGACCGACCTAGGCTGCTGGCGTTCTTCGAGGGTACATGGTTCCAACAAAGATGGGACAGTCCAGTTGGTGTGACTCATTGCAGTCGAGTGCAACGGGGTGTGATCGACTGCGAATGGCACTGTATGTTATATTTGGGCTTTGGGTTTGGGTTCAACAAGTTGTATTTGTGTATATATCTTTTACGGTTTACTTGGGAGCTATATATATGACAGTATATGTGAATTCTAGGGTTAATCTAATGAGATCGGAGATCAAAGGTAAGCCGTTATTATTGTATAACTTCAAGAGGGGTGAGTGCTGAGTGTTCCAAAGGTGAGAGAGAGAGAGAGAGATTAAGAGTTGTAATCTCTTTGTAATCTTGTATTTCTCGAAAATAAGAAGTATTAATTATCTCTGCATATTATTATGTACTTGTAAGTACTTGCGATTATTATGGTGGCTTATTTTGTTTTTGTTTATCTAGTTTTTGGAAGTTGCTTTTGCTTGTGAGATGTGTGGTCCACTATTAGCTATACCAGTTGTATCACATTATACAATAAATTACTGACTTGGTAATCAATGAGTTTTTGTTTGTTACAAAAAGGTCTTCAAAAACAAATTGAGCCAGGGGAATCCAATGGCTTGTTATCACAGAATATAGTAGCCTTTCAGACAACTTGCCAAACTATGATAAGATTATAAGAGCTTGACGTACAACAGAACAATTATATGATATGATTGGAACAGACAATGTTGACTTAATCAACATCAAATTCATCCATGCTAGTATAATCTTGCTTCTGTGTTTCCTCACAAGCACTGCACTTTCTTTATAGAATAGTCCATTTCTTAAGTCATAACCTAGGAATAGAATTTTAATAATTATCTTATGAAGATAACGTTATTATATATCGCTCCATCACAACTCAATAAAATCGAGTTATAAGTCAGTTTCGATACATGCATTGTACATATTTTTCTCTTAATGGATAGTAAATAAATAGTTAAGACGCATAGGTGGTGAGGGTAGCTCACAATGCCTGGTATTTAATGTGCAAACTATACAAGGAGTTAGGATTAGCATTCATCTCTTACCGCATAACAGTGTTCAGGTACAACTATAATTGCAATCAAGCCAGCATTAGTCACTACACAAGCAGCTATGTATGTAGGTATGTATGAAGTTAATTGTAAAGAACAAAAGTTAATAGACAATTACCTATTATTTGAAAATCTGGAAAAACACATGGATAAAGATGCCAAAAAGTTTGGAGGCAATCACCTTCCTGTCATGATCCAGCACAAAAGACTGAAGCCCATCCCTAGATAAATTACTTCTTTTCTCAAAACAAATCAAGGACAGCTTAAAAGCAATGTTGCTTTGACAGTAATTAATCTCACCTTTAAAATTTTGATTGATAGGGCCTGTTGTTCTACGTGAACTAACATGGAAGTACCAGAAGTAAAACAAAACAAAAAAAAATAAGGGTAATGTTACACCTACAACTTTTTTTTTTACTATCTTAGGTGGTACAATCTCATTGGAATGTATTGTAGAGTAGGTTGTAGTGGGTTGTATACATCTCCAATGAGATTGTGTCACCTAAAGTTATAAGGTTGTAAAAGTTGTAAGTGTAGTATTACCCAAAAAAATAAAGGACTAAATTTACAAAACCATCCTTAGTTTTTAGAGATTTGACAAATAATCCATTTTCTTTTAATTCTATCATCAATGAGAGCCGCTCCGTTTGTTACAAACGTTAAGTCAATAAACAAAGCTCTAACAATTAATTTGGTCCACGTGGGATCATGTGATGGTTTAGGCAATTTTTTTGAGTCCAAAGACTCCAAACTGTCTAGTCTAACCAGGGCCGGCCCTGAGTTCCGGGGGCCCTAGGCGAACTTTTGAAATGGGCCCCCCCTGTCCCATAAAAAAAAAAAAAAAAAATTACGCGCGAAACGCGTGTCTATATTTACAATGAAAGTTTGAAATTGGGGGCCCCAAAAATGGCGAATTTCGCGGGGGCCCGAGACGGCCGCCTTGCCCGCCTACATATCAGGGCCGGCCCTGAGTCTAACTACATATTTAGTTTAGAGTAATGCTACATCCACTGCCAATTTCACTATATTTCTCTTCATTATCTTAGGTGGCATACTCCAATAGATAGAGAAAGATAGAGTAGGTAGGGGAACTCTCCAATAGGAGTATGCCACCTAAGGTAGTGAAGAAAATAATAGTGAAATTGGTAGTGGCTAAAGCATTACTCTTTAGTTTATGGTTTACTCTAACCATCTATTGGTTTTTTTTTATAGTTGGAATAAAGTAGATAAATTGTTTTTTTTTTTTTTTTACTTTGAATAAAGAAGATAAAGAGAGAAAAGGTAATTGTGATTTGTGAATTTGAGTTTTGTCTACTCTCTTTTTTTTCCTTCCTTTTATTCCCCTTTTTAATTTATTTTAACTGGGTCCCATAAACAAAAGTAAGCGCGGAATTGTGTGTGTGTGTGGCGCGGTGATTTTTCACCTCAAAATTAACAGAGTTAAACAAATGTATATATTTTGTCCAATAAGTTTGATTGACGAAAAAGAAAGAGATATGTTATCTGCCAAACCCTCTAAATTGGAGGTGGTTTTGTAAAATTTAGCCTTTAAAAAAAAAATCATCTTTTTTTTATATATCAAAAAAATAAGTCACTTTTTTTTAAAACTTCCCATAGAGGGGTTATAACTTTTTTTTGATGAAACGGATAGAGTCAATAGACTCCAGCCTGGCAATCAATTAATAATAGTATATATTACACGAAGGGTTTTACCAGAGGTAAAACAAAAGACGATAAAAAAAGGCCCTACTACAGAGAAAGATAATCTAAGCGTAAATAAAACAAGTGAAATAACATAACGCTAAACAAGAACGATGGGAACAAGGCTACAGCTTTGCAAGCGAGACGCTCCAGATTAAGGACCCGGCTGCTCGAGGAGGAAACAGCTGAATCGGATAGTGCTCGGAAAGGGCGCGCACGCCGGGCAGCCCAACGCGGTCCCACACAAGAAGAGAACGTGTGATAACTCGCACCAGAAGCAACGGAGACTGCATACATCTCGTAGAGGGGTTATAACTTATAACGAAAATTTTGCCGTGCTGACCCACTTTTTGAAAATATTTGGCGCACTGACCCACTTTCGAAAACAGTTAGCGAACTGACCCAGTTTTGTACACGTCAGCAAAAATCGTTATTGGAAAAAATGACATAGGTTATTTACATGCCGTTTTTCCTAATAACGACATCTATATTTTAAAAACGTGTCATACCGTTATTTGGAGTAACGGCATAGGTTATTTTGTTTTTCGACAACTTGTAATCTTCATTTACAGAAAAAATTGCAAATGTAAAAACCTTATAACAGATACCGTTATTTCAAATAACGGCATTCTCAATACTGATGCCGTTATTTGGAATAACGACATCAGTTATAAATTTTTTTAATAAAAAAGTAACTTATTATTCATCCTCTCTAACAAATAAGTTAATTTTTAAAAAAAAAAAATTATAACTGATGCCGTTATTCCAAATAACGACATCAGTTATAAATTTTTTTATAAAAAATTAACTTATTATTCATCCTCTCTGTTTCCAAACAACGACAACAGTTTATTTATATATAACTGATGTCGTTATCTTCAATAACAGCAACAGTTCATTTATATATAACTGATGCCGTTATCTCCAATAACGGCATCAGTCATTCGAATGTCGTTATTGGGGATAACGGCATTATTTATAAGTTTTTTTTTCACACTTAGAATTTTTTTAAAAGTTAGAAGATTCACACTTGTAAAAGAAATATACTCATGCCGTTATTCCAAATAACGGCATGGTAAAAAAAATGTAAAATAGCCAATAACGGCACGTAAATAATCCATACCGTTATTTTCAATAACGGTTTATGCTGACGTGTCCAAAACTAGATCAGATCGCTAATTGTTTTCGAAAGTGGGTCAGACCCCCAAATATTTTCAAAAAGTGGGTCAGTACAGCAAATCTTTCACTTATAACAACAAACATGGTCCTAAAGCAGAGGAAACATAAATATTACTAACTTCATTGTCACTCTACAATTTACAAAGTTGTACCACATTTCACTGTATTGTTCATCATTCATGCATTGCTAGGTTCTGTGTGGTCAGGGGCAGAGGGAGGAAGGGCCTAGAGGGGACAATTGGGATCCCAAAAATTTTGTAAAACCCCCTTATATAGACCATAATTTTTATTTGCCCCCCCATTTAAAATTTTTTTGGGACCCCCAAACCCAATTAACCCCTTAAAGGCTCAAATAGTGTGATGAGGTTTAGGCTAAAAATTAACAGTAATACTTATTATTTGATTTGTATGATTCTTAGATAAAATTTTGAATAAAAAGTCAGTGTGTACATAAATTACAAGTATATCTATTCATTTGGGTCGTATCTCTTAGCTAGCCTCTAGTATTATAATAGTGTAAATAGTATCGTATGATTATTGATTAGCATTACTCTTACCAAATTTAGAGTATAACTGTACAAGTGTCAAAAATACATGATACTAAGAACATGAATTCAAATATTTACTTTGATTATAATTTTACTTTGATCCTTTTACTTTAATTTTTCAAAACAAAAATAATGTAAGGAATTTTCGGTAACAATCATGTCGATGCCCGAAATTTTTTTTGGGACCCCCAGTTTGATATCTCTGGCTCCGCCACTGTGTGTGGTTGGGTTGAATCACAAGTTTGGAAGCTAGGATATGTTACAAAATTTATTTACAATAAAACCAACTTCTTTAATATTTATACTATTTGGTATAACTTTGGTTACAAAAGTTTGGCATAAAACAAAACAATTGAGAGGCACAAAAACTAAAAAGGAAGGAGAGAAATAAAACCAAATAAAGTGAAATCCCCTCCCCCCCCCCCCCCCCCCCCCCCCCCCCCCCCCACACACACACACACACACACACACACACACATCCAAATTTGTTTGTGTGGTCCATTGGCACACACACACACATCCAAATTTGTTTGTGTGGTCCATTGGCAAGGAAGTCAGGACATAAGAAAGGGCCAACAGACTCTCTTTATAGAAGGTTGCAAGCCGACTACTGCCCTTAATTCCCTTTTAATTTCTCTAATTAAATCACGACTAAATTTATTTGATATATATACCATATGTATGTATTAAGCCAATACAACCACATACGTCGAAACAGAGTACGAAATGATAGACAAACGGAACTTACACACAATTAATATGTTAAGTAACATATTTTTATATGATCAAACTCCTTTCTTTTGGAGATATTTACAACATAGGGAGCAAATTTGTTGTAAAATCTAAATGGATAAACAGTAATTCTGCTTTCATCTTATTACAACTGATTCTTGAAAAAAGATCAAAAATTGAGAGAAAGAAAGAAAGAAAGGAAAAGCAGATAAAATTGATGTTACCATATCCACTGATTACCGAAATTTTTGCTGTACTAGGCCACTTTTTAAAAATATTTGCGTTTATGGGTTAGTTTCGAAACTATTAGCGCTCGTGGGTTACTTGGTACCACGTCAGCAGCGACCGCTATTCTCAATAGCGACATGTTCATTTTAGAGGTCGATAATGGGAATATCGACCTTTTATTAAAAAAAATTTGAAATTTTTGTTTACTGTCACTATTCCTATTAGCGACCAAAGCATATATGCAGTCGCTAATGGGATTAGTGACCTTCAATAAACTGTATTCCAAATTTTAGCGAAATCTAGAAAGCTTTTGCTCTCTCAAAAAATAACAATCAATTTATTTTTAAAACTAAGGTCGCTATTCGGAATAGCGACCTTAGTTGTACAAATGTCGCTATTTGGAATAGAGACCTTATTTGTGTGACTATTTTGTAAATTTGACAAAGGATAAAGAGATTGAATTTGTTACTAAGGTTGCTATTGCGAATAGTGATCGAAGTATACTAAGGTCGCTATTTCCAATATCGACTTTAGTTGAGTGATTATTTTGCAATTTCCATAGAGAACAAGGCGACCTTAGTTGAGCGATTATTTTGCAACTCTTATAGAGAACAAGGATATTTAGGTACTGTTCTTTTTTTTGCCTCTTATAAGAGATTACCTCTTATAAGAGATTTACAGTAAGAGCCTCTTGTAAAAGCCTCTTTTTGAGGTGTTCTTTTTATATAAAAATAACTTGTTATAATAACCTCTTATAAGAGATTTCTGTTTTTTTTTTCACCTCTTACAAGAGCCTATATTACCCCAAAGTCTATATCACCCCAAAATATAAAAATAGTGAGATGAAGGACAAGAAAAGATACGTTCAAATTACTAATATATAAACTAATTTAATGGCAAGTTAAATTCACAAATCAGTGTAAATCATCAATTATAATTCCTGGATACTATAGACTTTTAATTAGTATGAAAATTAGTATGTATAAATATAAATAATTTGTTTCAAAGAAGTTGGATTGAAAAAAATTAAGGTCAATGGGCTAATATAAATTCTCCCTTAGCTGTAATAAAAAATAAATAAAGAAATAAATAAATAAATAAATAAATAAATAAACATGGCCGGCTATAGGATTTGAACATGGTGGCATCATAACAGGACAAATCAACTAGTCACAACTCAAGTAATGTACTTACTAGACATAAATATATATCTTTAAATAAATCAGTGTTTCGACCGCATCCCTAACAAAATTGTTCGAGATTGTGAAGAATGAATTCCTACACTTTTCTAGGATAGCATATTACAGTCAACTACGTATATGATTACACTTTTTCTAGGATAGCATATTCCGGGCTACTATAGACTAATATATAAACTAGTTTAATTAGTTTCAATTATAATATAGACTTTGGGGTAATATAGACTTTTTAAGTGATAGAAGTCTTATAAGAATTTGAAAGAGGCAACTAGAAGTCTTTTAGGCTTATAAGATATTTTGGGAAAAATATCTTATAAGAGGTTAAAAAGAACACTAAAAAAATTCTTGTAAGAGGTGGACTACCTCTTACAAGAGGTAAATCTCTTATAAGAGGAGAAAAAGAACACTACCTTAGTCTTTTACTGAGGTCGCTATTCGGACTAGCGACCTCAGTTTTAAGTTTTTTTTCTCCCAAGATAGCAAAAGCTCTATAAAAATCACTAAGTGTCTCAATACATTTATTTGAGGTCGTTAATCCTATTAACGACCTCATTTATACTTCGATCGCTAGTGGAAATATCGACAATAAACAAAAAAATTCAAATAATAGACACCTCTATTCCCATTAGTGACTTTCAAAATGAAGAGACCGCTAATGAGAATAGTGGCTACTGCTGACGTAACACCAAGTAGCCCACGAACGCTAATAATTTCGAAACAGTGCCATAATCGCAAATATTTTTTAAAAAAAAGGCCTAGTACGGCAAAAAATTCCAATTGCCGATAGAGAATTGATTCGGGCATCCGGGTCAAGCTTGACCAACTCGAACCCGATTAGATTACATCCCTGGCCGAGAATATTCAGAGACCGAGCGATCTCTCATCTCCTTCTCCATCGAAACATTTTTCAAGTAACTCCTCTTTGACTCATAAATTACATATTTAACATGCAATATTCTCTGATTATTGATTATTCCCTATTTTATCCTGATTTAATCTGCGTTGCAATACTCAACTACATATCTTGGGATTTCTCTTCTTGTTTGCTTATTGTTGTTAATTATAATATCATTCTCTAATTTCCAAGTTCAAGGCCCTTTTGGGTAAGATTCTCAACTTTCGGTGAACTTGATTAATGGTGATTATACTTATAATTTTGTGGGTTTGTTGTGTTAAATCATATCCAATATATTCTGGGTTTTGATTGTTGATGATAGGAAATCTCGTAGTTTGTTGTTCTTGTTCTTGGTGTTTATACACAGTACATGCTTTTGGGTTTTTGTTAGTAATTATGTAGCTTAAGTTGTGAAACTGGAACTTGTCTCAGTTAGAAATGGAGGAGATTAGATGAAGAAGAATTTCCAATGATGCCCATTTAATATTATTGGCTAAATTTATACATTTCTATTTGTTGGGGGGTAGTTTTAGATGCAGTTTACTCTCCCATTTGGTTATACTTGACCTTTTGACATAGTTAGATGGAAAAGATCCAGAAAAAAAGGTGAAATTGTAGCTTGCAAGTACGAAATTTGAGGTTTTCGCATTGCTTAATCTCGGTAGATGCTAACTTCTTGTATATATATATATATATATATTTGATCGTTAAACGGTGGGTTGAATACCCCACGTTTCATTAAAAAGATTTTAACAAAACATACAACAAAAAATATAAGTTCAGATCCCAACATGCTTGGTCCTTAAACTCATACACCCTAACCAACAAACAAAAATACAACAAAATCTAATCCTACTGATCACCACCACCCCCTCCAAGTCAATTTCTCGTGCCAATTTGAGCTCATTCTCTCTTTCAGTCCCTCGTTTGTATACCATTTATCCGCTCCGTCGCTCGTACGGACACCTCCGTCACCCCCATCAGTGACTCATACATCAACTTCAAGCACCATATGAGAAACCGCATGCACTCCACCAATCTGACAACTTCCTGTACAGATTGAGTCCTGGTTCTCATCCCCTCGCTTGACCCTCGTTGACTCTCACTGGCACCTCGCAACGAAGGCTGTCCTCTTCCCTGACTGCTCAACAAACACCACCACCCCCTCTAAGCCCCTGACATGAGAGAGACTTTAAGCACCCCTGAATAGGACAAAGTAGAGCCCAAACTATAAAATTGTCGGACTACCGTTGGCCCACCAATTAGGGTACATTTTCTTGCTAATTGTAAGTTGGTTGTAATTTGGATATTAGGAAAGCAATATTGGAGGAGGAAAAGAGGAGAAGGAGCCCCCCTGTTAGTTTCGGACCAGAAGGGAGAGAAGAGGGGAAGGAAAGGGTTTTGGCCGGGCGGGAGAAAGGGAGGAGGTGGTTGGCAGAGGGAGGAGGTGGGCGGGTCGGGAGGAGGGGAAGACGGGAGGGTTACCGGAAGTAGAGGAGAGGGGGGCTACCGATGGTGGAGGAGGAGAGGTAGAGGAGGGGGAGGAGCAGGGTAGGCGGGAGGAGGTGGAGGGCTACCAGAGGGGAGGAGGGAGGAGACAGGAGAGAGCAGGGGACTTGGAGATCGCCCAAAAATTCGCTCCCGGATTTTCGGGAGAGATTCGAAATTTACATAACTTCTTGTATAATTGCACAATAATGGATGACAAATTCTTGTAGTTTCGGGTGTTTTATGTTTTTTTCGTTTCGTTTTTAAGAGAAACATAACTCACTAGAGGCATTAGGAACATCCATTTCAAAGAGGAAACATATTTGAGGCTGGGCATTTATACTGAGAAATTTCACTAGTGGAAATGAGATTATATTTGGCTGAAGGACTTATGGTACTAAAATGAGGGTGTTGAGTCCCAAATGTTGTCAAACCACAAACGAGGAATGTATAGAAGATTGTTAGAAAGATTATACTTTTGCTTTTATAGGAAGAATGCTTGTATTTATTTAAGATAGTGTTTGGAAGATTGACATTGGAATTTGAACCTATGCTGCACCGTAGGGGAATTAGGAAACTGTGAGAACTGAGAAGAGGAATTGAGATCAGTAGAACCATGAAGTGAGCCCTATATATATCATTGACATGTATGGTATGGAGAGAGGGGAGGTATCGCATGTATCAAATGTTTTCTACATGCTATTCTTATTGACTTAAACATTATTGAATTAAAAGTAGAGTAGTGATGTCAGATTAATATTGAGCCTAAATTATAACATTGGGGGAAAAAAGTCAGGGACCTTAAATAATTTATAAACCATTTTCTGAACTCCTAGCACATCCTACTCACCTCTCGACTCCTGAGTATGTGAGGAGTGCTTCCTGTGTTCTATTTGGATCTAAATTGTGCTTCTGTGTTTCATATTTTCATTTAGTTAATTACATAATCTTCAAATTTAGGGGTTTAATTAGACTTTGACGCTTCATTTTATTTTCTTTCTACTTGTATGAACAGGTTCAAATCACTGGTGGTTGTATGCATATTTTGCTATATTTTTGTTGCCGTGATGCAAAACAGTTCCTAAAATATTTCTCTTGCCGGCTTATTTTTGTATTGTGTCTGTAGTTGAGCATCATAGACAGAGGTGATTAGGGAGATTTATATATAGAGTTATGACAGATGTCAAATGTATAGTTTAATGAGCAATCCTAATAATAATCCTCGAGAAGATTAAGATAAAATTCTGCTCAGGTATGACATGATTTAGCGGGGCATTCCTATCTTTACTTACTGTGGGGATTGTTTCTATCATCATCAGAACCCTCATATTAATCTTGGGTGAAGGATCTATCGGCACCTAAAGTTTATCATAATACCCTAAACACATATAAAGTGACGGTAATACCCCAATAGTACCTAAACTTTTTAAAATTGGACCTGTAGGCACTTGCCGTCCAATTTTTTTAGTTTTTTAATAGTTAGGGGGTGAAATTACTTTTTTACCCACATGCCTTAATAATTTGTTTAAAATTTCTTAAAATTCAAAAAAATCCTTAAAAATTCCTCAATTATTTTTTAAAAATTTACTTTAAAATTCCTTTTAAAATTCTTTAAACATTCCTTAAAAATTCCTTAAATTTTTCTTAAAATTTAATTAAAAATTACTTTTAAAATAGAACAAAAAATCCTTCAAAATTGAAAGTCTATTCCTGCAATTGAGAGTGCCAACTGAACCAAAAGTTCTTAAAAATTTTGTTCTCTAAATCCTTAACAACGGCCATAGTTTGTTCAGAACAAGAAATCTTTAATCATCGTATATCAGTATATCATAACATCAAGAACAAACAAATTATTGAGAACCAAACATAGAACAAAGAGTTTATTACATATCATAAAACAATTATACAATCAATATTGCATAACATGAAACAACAATTACATAACATAAAACAATTGCATAACATGAAACAATTACACAATCAATAGTACATAACAAAGTAAGCTGCTTCTTCTTCTTCTTCTTCTTTAAAACAATTGCATAACATGAAACAATTACACAATCAATAGTACATAACAAAGTAATAGTACATAACAAAGTAAGCTGCTGCTTCTTCTTCTTCTTCTTCTTTAAAACAATTGCATAACATGAAACAATTACACAATCAATAGTACATAACAAAGTAAGCTGCTGCTTCTTCTTCTTCTTCTTCTTCTTCTTCTTCTTCTTCTTCTTCTTCTTCTTCTGCTTCTTCTGCTTCTGCTTCTGCTGCTGCTGCTGCTGCTGCCAACCAAAATAAAGTTTCAGGAATAATCATGTATTTGTATGTACATGAAACAATTACTAGTAGGCTCAGATCTTCTTCTTCTTCTTCTTCTTCTTCTGCTGCTGCTGCTGCTGCTGCTGCCAACCAAAATAAAGTTTCAGGAATAATCATGTATTTGTATGTACATGAAACAATTACTAGTAGGCTCAGAACACAACTTTCAACAAGGATTTATCAATTTTGCCAAATATTCAAGCATCAGTTCATTAAAGAGAGAAAAAATGATGTCACTATGGCTGCATTGATATGCCATGCCAACTAGTTCAAATGCAAAATAACCCTCACTCGTATTTAGAGGGAAAACATATAATGGTCTCATGAATTCGTAAAGAGTATCTCATACCAATTGCACTCAATCTGATACATCAAAATCCTTAATCATATAACCCTCCTTCATATTTATGATGATTAAGGATTTTTTATGAATAACTTCTTTGCTCTCTATTAAGGTCATGCTTCAAATAAGAAAATGCAGCAACTTGCTCAAAAATATAAGTATACTTCAAATCATCTACCATGCCAACTAGTTCATACAAGCAGTCATATAAGCATACTTCAATATAAGCATACTTCATTCAAGCAATCATACAGGCAGTGGCGGAGCCACACCCAAGCCAGGGTGAGCGGCCGCTCCCCCTGAGTTTGGGTAGGCCCTTTGTATAGGTGCAGTTATTTTTTATATTTTAAATGGAAGTTCATGCAACGCTCCCCCTGAGCGTGGCCCACAAGTAAAGGTCCATACAACCGCTCCTCACACCACCCGACCCGCTCCCTCTTCTTCTGCTGCTCGCTTTTTCTTCGTTTAGTTCTTGTGATTTCGCTCCCGCTGGATGGAAATCCTGGCTCCGCCACTGCATACAAGTATACTTCAAATCAGACAATGTAGCAAATTGCTCAAAAATTCAAGCATCAGTCACTAGGGCTGCATGTTAATGTCATGCCAAGTAGTCCAAATGTGTAAATAATCAAGCATTTACCATGCCAACTAGTTCATATACCATTGCAATACCATATGATCTAGTTTAAATTTTTGCTCTCTGTTAGTATATGTAGTGAACTCTTTAGTGCTCTCTGTTAGATATAGGTAAATCCTTCAGTTGCGCACTCTCTGTTGCGTAAAAGAATGAGTGAAAAAATTGATTTCCCCCATCACAACTTGTGAGAATTTACAGAGAGTAAAGAATTAACAGAGAGCAATGATTTCCTTACTCAAAACCAAAATAAGCACTATTCAGAATTAACAGAGAGCAAAGGGAAACCAAAATAAGTATCAATGTTCATTAAATGATTGTCATCACTACCTATTGTCACACACACAAAAACAAGGGACCAAATTGTTAAATAAGAGCCTGAGCATTGCCAGATCAAAGGAAACAACACAGTGGTCCAATAGCTGTAATCTCTTTCATTATGTGCAAAAATGTTTAAAATGCATGTTAATATTAAGACCCACATGTACATACTACACAAAGATACTCCCTCTTATAAGTAAAAAAAAAAAGACAAACAAAAATTACATAAACTTATAGTCGCATCTAGTTCAATTGCTCTTGCAAATAGCATGTTTCGTTGATTGTTAACTATCATTATATGCCATATATCAGCATTAGTTAAAAGAACTAGATGGATTATTTTTTGTCCATGATAACAATACATGCATATGTAAATAAGTCTTAAGTTTAAAGGACAATACATACATGAACCAAATACTTCCCTGCCTGAGAATCAAATACATATAATGCTAAACTTTTCTTCATATCATAAAGATTATAGGACAATACATACATATATTTACATTTTTACTCTAATTTGGTTCTAGCCTTCTAGGTGTGGTGGATTTCTGAATTCCTTCTAGATAATGAATAGATACCCTTGATTATTTCTTTATTATTGTTAAACAAAGACATCACACAAGTTGAATGTCAACGCCTAATGGCGTAGGTAACAAATTTTAACTCGAAATGATTTAAAGATTGTGTTTCTTATTTCATGAACAAAACAACATTCATACATACACCACAAAACTAAGCAAAAATACGGGAATTGAAAGAAAGAAAAAAAAAGCTCAAAATATTGATAAAATATATACCTGATGATTAATTGCAGGAATTGAAAGAGGGAAGTGAGGTCAGGTTTCGTCGAGGGGGGTAGGTGAGAGAAGAAGAAAGGAGCTCGGGGTTTCGGAGGTAAGAGAAGTGAGAGAGGGACGTCGGGGGGTTCAGGTCGTTGGGAGCGTCGGGGGAGGAGCGTCGAGGAAGATCGTCGAGGATCGTCGGGGTAGGATATAGGATTACGGTTTCATTATAGGATTTGTGATTTCGTTTTGGGATTTCAGGAGCAGGATAAATGAGAGAGGAAAGGGATCAGGGCTGCTAAAGATGAAGAAGAGGGCAATTTGGTATTTTCACATGCTATATTCTATGAATATTCTACTAACTTAACCGAGAAATAAACTGCCGGGGCCTTTAGGTTCAAATGATAAAAGTTTGGGTGCTATTGGGGTGTTATTTCACTTTAGGTGTGTGTAGGTAAATTCTATTAACTTTAGGTGCCAATAGGTAAATAACCCATAAATCTTTTCTTATTAGAATGGATAGGCTATGAAATTATGGATAGGAGGGGGGTTCTATAAATCCTAGATGACCAGTTGGTAGTTAGAGATGATTCCTACCAAATATCATTCTTCAACATCGTTATGGGGGACGTGGCATTTGTCCAAAATTTCAACAAGAGGACACAACTGTGTATGTGTTTTTTTTGAAGATATGCATAGTTAACTAGTATAATTATATGATTGGGTTACCAACAAGCAATGTCCTGATTGGTAATGATTGGGGTGGGTAATTGAGGGGCGGCTCGAATTCAACGTCCTGGTCCTAGCCAAGACTTTTCCATAAAAAAAAAAGGTATATGATTGGGTTGATATTAACATGTGAATGAAGTCATGAACCTTAATGATCTGTATATAAATATTTTATGTGGAAGGAGTATAAACTGTCTCATTTCTACGTATATCTGAGGTGAATAGAGGTTTGTATGTATGGAAGTCCAAATGTTAAGGCCACATGTATCATGTGAACCCATGTTGAGCAAGCCAATGTTTGATATGTGAAGCTTCCTTCTTACTGTAGGTTACTAATTATGCAATTTAAGTTCATGACACCAGAGAGAAATCTTCCAAATTTCTCCAAGGGCTAAAAAAAAGACCTAGAAGGGTAAAGCATATTGGTTTTTAAGAGACTACGCTCATCATGGCTTAGTTATTTCTTATGTTTCTTTTTGTGCTTATATTTTTTATCAAGCAAGTGTAATTGGGAAAATTATGAGTTTATCTCAAACTAGTATCTTTCTTACATTGTAAATGGCCCGATTATGCTTTTCAGATCTTCATATTGCTTAGATGGACTTAAGCAAAATGGACCCACAAACTCTCACTCTATTAGGAGCAGGGAGTTGCGTGATGTTGTCAATGCATTTTACTGTGCAGTTACTATCACAACACCTTTTCTATTGGAAAAATCCTAAGGAGCAGAAGGCTATAATAATCATCGTTCTCATGGCTCCTCTTTATGCCCTTGACTCCTTTGTTGGTTTGCTAGATATTCAGGGTAGCAGAACTTTCTTCACATTTCTTGACTCAATTAAAGAATGCTATGAAGCACTAGTAAGTTGATTTTCTCATTCTGTTATGTTCTTGGAGATTTTTATTGAACTCTGATGAAACAAATATTTTTTTGCATTCGGCAGGTGATAGCCAAGTTTATGGCCCTAATGTACAGTTACTTGAATATCTCTCTCAGTAAGAATCTAGTGCCTGATGCAATCAAAGGAAGGGAGATCCATCACTCTTTCCCTATGACTCTTTTTCTGGTACTGTCTGAACCTTATTTCCTGAAGTGAAAAGTTTATGCTTGCTATTTTGAACCTTGGATATGATGAATTTGTCTTTATAAGCTGCCTCCTTCCTTTGAAATCACCGGGGTTTAGTTTTCATCATTTTAAGAGTGAAATTGTGGGAAAACCCCACCCCTTCCCCTTTACAGTGGAAATTCTCTTTCATTCAGATTTTGAACAAGTACTACCAATCACGTTTTCCTTGCTAATTTGTGGTCTTTCTTTAAAGTTAAAATGAAAAAAGAGGAAGAAAGTCTGCCAGATGATTGCCGCCAAGAATAGTAGCCATCAATTGATCAGTGTTCTTTATAAGAAAAACACTGATGATTGTTCAAATCTTTTATTCAGAATCTATTATCACTTAAGCTGATTATGCTCTGTATTAAGTCTTTTTGGTTAGAAAGGTGCTACCATTCCACCTCTTCCCTAAATATAGAAAAAATTCCCTGCACTATTATAATTGGTAGCAAGTTCTGAACTTGTAACCTCAAATGCAAATTGCATGCATTGCTGTTACCAACTTTGCCCCGTTTCCTCTCTGCTTTGTTAATGTTTTAATTTTAGAAGTTTGCTCATAATTGCACCTGATAAATTATACACTTGTTTCTGAAGTGCAGCCTCAAACTGTTCGATTAGAACATCACACACTGAAGGTTCTCAAGTACTGGACATGGCAGTTTGTAGTACTGCGGCCAATCTGTTCGGTGCTGATGATCACATGCCAGCTTATTGGGTGGTACCCTAGTTGGCTTAGCTGGAGTATCACAATCCTTTTAAACATTTCTGTTTCTATGGCATTGTATGCTTTAGTGATCTTCTATCACATGTTTGCGAAGGAGTTGGCACCACATAAACCACTGGCAAAATTTTTGTGCATCAAAGGAATTGTCTTCTTTTGCTTTTGGCAGGTATGTTTCTTGTTTCAATCTTTCTTATTATAAGGCATGATCCTCTTTCACTTTCAATATCATATGATAACATTGTTCATAAATTGATATATATATATATATATGTAATCTATTGTTGGCTCTTCATTAAGTGTTCTAGATATTGCATATTGAAGGCATGTGAATATATAGATATGCAATATATATTTGAAGGGTCTCTAGTTTGAAACTTCCGATGTTTTAGATTGATTAACAGGCAAGTTATCCAACTTGTAATGAAATATTGGAAAATACCCTCACTTCTTTAATTTTCCCTAAAAAACTAAGGCTAAAACTTAAAATGATTGTATGTATCATGCATGTTTATGCATGCTTGTCAAATATATTTAGCTATGCTCTGTCTTTCTACTTCTTGGCCATGGGTGTATTTTGATCATGCTATTGTTACTTGATGACTTTGATTACCTTCATTTACGTACTGGATGCACGACCTATACGTGTCAAGGCATAAATGACCATTTTACAAATCTATATAATAAAACACAAAGAAAGCTATCAAGTGGCTCTCCTTCAATCCCCCAAAAATCAAAGGTCCAGATTTAACCTCACAAAACATATTTTCCCTCCCAAAAGTTTTCCTCCAAAACTCAAATTCAAATCACCCACCCAAAACAACTCCTATATTTATTTATTTATTTATTTTTTTTCTCTCTCTCTCCCTCCCTCTTCTAATCAAAAAATTAAGAAAATAAAATTTTTAAGAAATTTTATAAAATAAAAAACTAAAAAAATTTAAAATTTAAAATTTAAAACTTTAAAAATAATTCAAAAAAATTAAAAAATCATTTAATATGTTTTTTGTTGGACCCCAAAAATTTCTCATATAATATATTTGCTACTTCAATTAATTTGCTGAACCTCCAAAACTATTTTATATGATGAAACAAGGTACACCGTTCCGAAGACGTGCCGTAGGCACGTGTCAATGGGAAAACCTAGTATATGTACATATACGCATACACAAGCGCACATTCATAAATATGAAACATACATACAGTGTCCTATATTATGAGAACTGTCATGTCGCTATGTTCGTGTCATAACGTATCTGTGTCGCACATCCATACCCTTCCAGCATATAATACTTATCTCCTCTTCTCATAAATTTCAGATATAAATAGACCCTTTAGTCTGTGTATGCAAAGTATATCTTCTAACAGATCCAGTCCTACAATTATCGCAGATTCTTCTCACAGACCTTACAGTAGTTTTAGTGTTTTACCTCAACCATCATCATTCATCATGGGTTTCATATTTTCGTTTGTATATATATATTTGCATAATTCCATTCTATGAGTACGGGTTTTTTGTTCTCCAGTCTAGACTCTAGAGGACCCTATTTTCTTTTTCCCTGGTTCCGTCTTAATCATTTAGACTGACTGATTTCCCGACTAAAGTTTATGCATTTGCCTTATAAAAATTACCGTTTGAATTTAAATCTTGATTTGTACCTTCCAATAAGAAATTCCTAGCTTCGTGCCTGGTTATATACAATCAGTTGCATGAACTATGATACACGCATGCTTCATACGAAATTTTCACAACAGTACCAATTTCTATCTTATCAAAGAAACCCAGCTATTAAACATAATTCCATAACATTTTATGGCAGGGAGTTGCGCTCGAGGTGTTAGCTGCTGTTGGAATTATCAAATCACATCACTTCTGGTTGGAGGTAGACCAGATCCAGGAAGCTCTTCAGAATGTGCTAATCGTTGTCGAAATGGTTATCTTTTCAGTTCTCCAGCAATATGCTTACCATGTTGCTCCCTACAGTGGAGCTGACGAAGCCAAGTTCACGAAGAAGAACAAGTGATTCAAAGAACATAGTTTTCAGTTGTATTGTACTGTTATTTCGCTTTGATCTGATACTCTCTTTTTGTACCTATACATGTATTGGTTAAACATTTGATCTTGGTTATATGCCATTAGATCCTATTTTGCATAGTCTCGTTGTTTAACCTTTTGTTCGGAATCTAGTTTGTAGAACCAAATTGGATAATCCACCTTCAGTCTTGTTATCTTGCTATTATTAAAGCATACGAGTGATAAATTTTCAAAAGGTGGGTTAGTACATTTGTTTTTTTGATACAAAGTGGCGAAACAACGAATTTTTTGCAGTACTAGGCCACTTTTTGAAACTATTTGCGATTTTAGGTCAGTTCACAAACTATTAGCACTTTTGGCTAGCCAGTGCCACGTCAGCAGCGGCCGCTATTGGGAATAGCAAATAGCGGCCTCTTCACAGCGACCTTTCATACTTGTCAGTTTATAGAGAATATTGTATAATGGACACAACTTGGTGTAACTGAGGTCGCTATTGTCAATAGTGGCCTCATATAACTAAGGTCGTTATTCCCAATAGCGACTGCAGGTTGGCCCAATCGCTTTTAGGCCCACCTGAGGTTGTTATTGGGAATAGCGACATTAGTTAGACGAGGCCACTATTGACAATAGCGACCTCAGTTACACCAAGTGGTTTGCAATTATACAATACCCTCTATAATCTGTCAAGTATGGGAGTATAATGTGGTGGTCGCTATGAAGAGACCGTTATTCTCAATAGCGGCCGCGGCTGACGTGGCACTCACTAGCAAAAAATGCTAATAGTTTGGAAAGTGGCCTAAAATTGCAAATAGTTTCAAAAAGTAGCCTAGTACCGCAAAAAATTCCGAAACAACGCAGGCAATATTATTGCGGGAGCCAAAGCTAGATTGTTAAATTACATGCTAAAGAACTACAAAGACTCCATCGACGATTCTAAAGGAATAAAAAACATATATATATATACTTTTTGTAGATATGCAGCGCATGTGCATTATACTAGTATATTAAATCTGAGGCTTATCATTGTTCCCAAGAACTAATATACTGAAAAGAGTAATGTTAAATTGTGTTCGACTAAATCTCAGAAAACTTGAGGGAGCAAAATGAAAGATGAAAACTTGAGGGAGCAAAATGTGAAAAATTAAAGTTGAAAGTGAGGGGGCAGCTTGATTTTTGCAGAAAAGTTAGAGGGGTTTTCTACAATTTTCCCTTTCTTTTTCTTCCTCCTCAGTTTTCAGGTGCAAAAGGATAAAAACACACAAAACCATTTCCTCTTCCCAAAAAAAAATAATATTAACAATAATAAAATAAAACCATTTATCATGAACCCTTACCCTTTCATCCGTTAAACCAACAAAATTCCTTCTCTTTACTCATCCTAAGATGGCATCACTCCGAATGCCAATCACCCCCCCACTTCCCCCCAACTTCAAACCAATAAGAAAGATTGGATTTTTACCCAAGAAATGGAATGGGTTTGCCATGAATAGCTGTAAGGAGAGATGCTCATTTGGTGATTTGGGTTTGCATAAAGATGGGATTTTGATGAGTAGAAGAAGGATAAAGAGCTTGGTTTTAGTGAGAGCTAACCAACAAAGATTTGGGTTTAATGGTGGTGGTTGGGATGAGGAGAGGAGGAAAAAGGTTTTGGGTAATCTTGCTTTGTTAATTGGTCTCACCTATCTTACAATGACTGATCAGCTTGGTTGGATTCTGGATGCTATTGTTTCTATTTGGGTATGCTTTCATAAAGTTCTAGGTTCTTATGTCGGAAATTTATTTTAGTAGTCATGATATATGATGCTTATTTGTATTTTGTAGTGCGACTATAAGTATTTGTAAGCAAGCATATTGTGTTAGGGAATTAGGCGCAACGGAGTGGTTATAGTGAGATGCGACAACCGATCACAACGAAGAACCCAGCAACATAGACTACACCATACACACAAAACACACAATAGTTGTCCTAGTTCAGCGAACCTAATTTGGGAGTGAAATAACCGATATATTATTCAACTAGAGACAATACAAGTATTATAATACTCTCTCTAAGAATCTATCTATTTCTTAAGCCTAACTAGAAAATACTCTACTATTTACAATGGAAAACTCTCATATGAAGTACCCGCACAGCTCTTAATGGAGGTCATTACATTATTATAGAGATCTAAAGATACCTAGGTTGTAGTCTTGAGCCAACACTGCTGATAAACCCTGAAGAGAAATCCACATGATAGGAGTCATACGATCCAACTTGGAGCGCAAACCGGTTCAATCAAGTCCACCAAAAGACCTGACCCGATAGCTGCTGCCACCGCATGTGGTTGACTGCTCAAAAGAACAGTTGACTCTTGCAATCGAGGGCAGCAACTGCTGGGTGCAGTCGAGCCCAAGAACATCAACACTTCTCTGCCTTCACCTTTGCTTTGAACCTCTTCTCGCTTCGCCCGTTTCTTTTTACATCGAACCTAGTATGCAAGACATACACCCAACATGTTGGAGGCTTGTAATTTTGTGAAGTAATACTTCAATACTTGGTTTAACAATTGTGTTGATAATTAGATTAAAGACAATGTGTTAATAAGTTTTTTTTATCAGTAATAATCAAAAGCTTCACTTTTCTAAGTGTAGTATTCGATGTTTCTGTATGGATATCCTTTTCATGTTGTGTTCTTTGTAAAACATCAAAAAATGAATATAGCTGAAATGAGGATGTTATGGTGAATGATTGAAAATACAAAAGATAAAATAAGAAATGAATGCATTCGGAAAAAAGTAGTGATTGCCCAATAGTAGATAAATTGTGGAACCGATCAAGGTGGTTTCGACACATGTAATGATGCCAACCAAGAAAATTGATAGGACATAAGTTGCAGGAGCAAAAAGGTTTAGGATAAGGATTTGAATAGTGTTAGTTTGACGTTGGAGACTTGAGTGAAGGAGAAGGTTTCATGTTGCTGACCCCAAAACTTGGGATAAAGGTTTTGTTGTTGCTGTTTGTTGTTGTTGTTGTTGTTGTTATTGTTCTTTGTACAACATCTCTATTTTCTTACTAACAGCACATCTTTATAAGTTGAGATTTAATCCCTGTAAAAAAAATAACTGGTTAATTGATATAAACTTGGTACTTTATTTTTTATTTATGTTGATTTTGTGTATAGTGAACTTTTTGGTTAATATAGGCTTTCTGCATATGCTAATGTAACATTAACAGCTCCTTGCAGTGCTTATCCCAATTGTTGGCCTTGGTGTTTTCTTCTGGTATGCTCGAAGAGATATAATTCAGAGCAGTGTAAGCATTTTCTTGATTTTGTCTGTTCAGAATATCATTATTTGGCTTTAGCATTAGATAAGGTGAACTACATCATGTTTTATTTATAAACTAGGTTTGCCCATTGACACGTGCCTACGACACGTCTTCGGAATGGTGCACCTGGTTTGATTATATAAAATAGTTTTAAAGGTCCAGCAAATTAATTGAAGTAGGAAACATATTATATGAGGAAGCAGCATATCTAACTTTAAGCTCAATCATCGTCTTCTTGATCATTAGCTTGAACTTACCTGGAATGCATATAGTTTGTTAGAAACACTGGATAGAGTATTTTTTAACTTCAACATCACTTTTAGATGTTTGTAATAGTTATGCAATGACATGATCATATAGGTTTTATAGAGCTTACTCTAATCCCATAACCACTATGAGCATGTCTAAATACAATGGTAACCCAAGTGCAGGTGTGAAGGTATCTACAATACCAATAATCTAAACATTTGTTTGTCTGAGACTCAGTTTGCAATTGAAATACATCTTATTATTATTTCAACCAAAATGTAATACATGAAGTTCTCAAAATTTCAATCCAAGCTAATCATTTCTTTTATTTTCACTTTGTCTCCCCAATGCACCTTTATAAAAAAAAAATCAAAATTGATCAATAACAAATTTACTTTAGCTGTCTTTCTTGAGAGGAGAGTTTGCACCCTTTACTGGTAAACTCCAGTTATCCCAATTCTATTTATCCAAACATACACTAAAAGTTCTTATATGTTATGTTATCCATGGTTTCTAATAACCAATGAAGGGAACACTTCACGATAGTATATTCTCTTGTAGTAAAGAAATTAATGTTGCATATTTGCCAAGTTATTTTAGGTTGCTGATCAGCTTACCTGTCCTGCTATGGTTTGGAAGTCCAAATTGAGGCCACCAAATAATCCATCTCATTTGTGTACACCTTAAATCAAAACCAATAAAAAACTCATCAAATAAATCACCAAATTAAAATTTTTTAAACCCAAAAATAAAACAATCATACATCTTTGAACTTAGATCTCATGCACACACAAAATTATAGTCAGCAAAAAACTGAGTAATCCCCTGAACACACAAAATTAAAAATTAGAATGAGAATTCGGTTAATGAGATGAAATCAGAGTCGCCGCATCGCATGTAGAGGCTCTCGATTCGGTGGAGGGGAGTCGCCGATACGGAGTCGCTTGATATTCGCGCTCAATTTGGTGGAGGGAAGTCGCCGATACGGAATCAGCAGCGGATGAGATATCGGCAACAACCTCTTGATTGGGTTCGACACTGGATTTGTATTTGGATTTGCTTTGAGATTCGCGCTTGAGAGGATGATGGAGGCTTCGCCAATGGAATGGAAACGAATGTTTAAGAAAATTGTTTTAGGGATTTGGAGTTGGCGGCTTAAAAATTCTAGGGGAGAGAGAAATTGGAGCTCCCTGGTTTGGAAAATAGAGGGTGCAAACTGATCAGAGAGAGAGAGAGAGAGAGATAATTAAATAAATAAATGAGTTTTTTTTTTTTTTTTTTTGGGGGGGGGGGGGGGGGGGATTTGAATTTGAGTTTTGGGGAGAAACTTTTGGAGGGAGAAATGTCTTTTGGGAGCTTAGATCTGGACCATTGATTTTCTTACTATTGAAGGAGAGCCACTTGATAGCTTTTCTTTGTGTTTTATTATATAGATATACTACTGTACACTTCATAGTTTATGTACTGATATATAAATTTAAGACATGCAAGCATTTGGTTAGGTGTTTATCAATAATTTCTTATATTCAGGAATTTCTTATGAACTAGTTTATGCTAAATGCCTACTTTTTTCTTTAATAAAATGGATTGATCATTTTGAGAAGGGCCTTAACCTGAAAATTCATCATTAATATTTTGTAATCCATTATCATAATAACGTCTTATGTTTGCTGCATACTGCACATAGATATTGTTTACCGTTGTTTTTTCATATGATCATCCTTTGCAGGCTGCTGAAATAAATTGTTAGCAGTTTGAAGTCACAATTCTAAGCTTGATCGTTTAACATATTAAATTCTCTCTGTTGCATTTGCAGTGCCCTAATTGTGGAAATGAGTTCCAAGTACTTAAGTAAGTTCACAAATTATAAATTCCATTTGTCCATGCAATTATTGCCTAGTATAGTGATTCATTTACTGTATCTTTTGTAGGTCTTCATTGGACGATGGTGTGCAACTCTGCCCATTCTGCACGCAACCTTTTTCTGGTATTACACCCTTGTATTCCATAAGATCTCATTCACTATACTTCTGTGGATACTTGCAGTATCTAGTCTACAATGAACCTTAAAGAAGAAAGAAAGGAAAAAAGCAGCCACATAAAATTGTGAAATAAAATTTGTCAGGAGAGCCTTGAACTTGAATCCCTTCTGTGGAAGACGTACCCCTATGCAATGGTTATGGGTCCCTTCGTTTTCTAGAATTACTTGTGCCAGCCTGAATATTCTAATAGCAATGGGTTCCTTTGTTTTCTAGGATTACTTGTGCCAGCCTGAATATTCTAATAGCTTTTACAATAACGAAGCTTTTATCCCACTTGATGTTTATTCTACTTTTAATTCTATTAAGGTCCATCTCTTTTGTCATATTAACAACTATCATATCCATCTTAACCACCACAGTCCTCGGAAGAGGGAGTGGCATCCTGTTAGACTTTGTACTTTCGGCATGTTTATTAGTGGGGAGATCTGGGGTTCAGCTTTACTATTAGAACTTTAGAATGGGTGTGAAGCCGGCGATCCCATACTACTAAATTTTGTATGAACATGCAATTCATGTAAAGTACATCCTTAAACCACCCCATTAATTCTCAATTCGTGAATTGAATAAATAAGAATAAAACTGTTGTGACGTGCACTTCTAATAAATATAAAGCATTAAATCTAGTTGATTTTGTGTACTTGAGATTGATCATATAAAAAGAGAATGAGGGTAATAGATCTCTTTTGCGCTTCTAATAATTTTGAAGATTTGCAGTGGAGGGAAACAAATTTGTAAGAGAACCGACTAAGTTTTCTTCTGGCCGCTCTCCAATGTCAGGACAAGTATTCAATGGCTTTTCACAACGCTCCAACAAAGGTATTCTGATGTTTATATTTACCATCATTTGCAAATTCTTATATTTAGTTTGGCAGACTAGTATTAATTAATGTTTAGTCCTTCCAAATGTCTACATTTTTGGTCTATATTCTTTGTTTATTTCTATATTGCATAACTTCAAGTTGAGCTTGCCTACGGCTTTGTACTTTTTGCAAATACATCCGCAAGTCTGAAACTGTATATTTTAATGATTATATCTTTTGATGGATTTTCAAGTTGACCTCATCAACTGTTTTCTGATAATGTCTACGACTTACTGATGTTTAACAAGTTCTTTTTTTCAGGGACGGCATCCTCTACAGCAATTGTTGATATTGAAGCTGAAGTGAAGGACATAGAATGAATGATACACAGTATGACCAAAATGTCGGTAAATAAATTTTCTAATATTACTCTATAACATGAAACGCCTATCCTGTTCTTATTGTTTTTTTTAAAAATTAATAGGGGGATAAATGCCAAGAGGGTTTCAGCCAAGCAAGTTTTTTTATTGTATTATGTATATGCTTGCTTGCATTGTACATTTATGCTTGTTTAATTATGCTAGTGCATTTCTTTAACAATAAACAAATATTCCTACTGATTAGTTACTGGTGAACTTTTAGTAAAACTTTCACTTGATTAATATTTATTGCAGCCTACAAACGCTCGGCACCTTAAACATATCTCTTGCAGTTCAGAATTTCGAGAAAGAAGGGCAGGCTCTGTGTTAAAGAAAGCATACATTTGATCTCTACTATTAGAAGAAAGAATGTGGGGGTGGTAGCCATCGCAGATCATGTGCATATTATTCCACAGTCAATGATGATTTAGTGTATAGACAAATAGACGATGTGGATCACAGTAGTTCTCGGCTTCTTAGCACCATTTTGGCATAACTATCTAAGTCAGTATTCTTCATTATGAGTAAATGGAATTTCGTCGTAGTCACTGATTATGCAAAAAGAAGTTGTCACCGAATGAGAGTGGTAAGGAATGGTTATATCATGTAATATTATTTATTGTAAGTCACTGTATATTTGTCAAATGATATTACTGCCTGCATAAACTTACTGTGATACATGTGTCTATTTTGTATCTCCGTAAATAATTGTCCAACTCAAAAAACTGTATGCTAATGAACATGACTAATTTGGTATCTGATATGAATTTTGTATTTGTATTAATATATGTTTGTTTGGAATATTTATATGGTTAGTTAGATTTTTTTTGGAATATTCATATGATTGGTTAGAAATTTTGTGGAACATCCGATCCTTTATTAGTGTAACTGGTATACATATTTTATGTATATTAGAAAAAAAGGGAATACAATGTTAAAAGCTACTCATTTTCTCCAATCCTTGATGACTTAATTATTAAATCAATGCCACACTCATCGGAGACAAAAACATGGACATCTAACCCTACATTTACACATCTTTAACTGTGGAATAAAATGCAGAAAATGTTAGAGATTTTTTTACTGAAAACCCCCCTTTGGATCTTGTTAAGTTATTCAATGCAATCAACACAAACTACCAAACACATATGAGATCATACCAAATACACCAAAGCACACATAAATTTGTCCCGGTTGGGGCTTTCGCCTTAATCCGGGGGAGAAGAAACCCAAGATGTTATTCAACTAGAGAAGATACAAGAATATTACAATTCTCACCACGACCCTCTCTCAAGCCTCACCAGCAAGTACCAGTTGTCTACAATTAGAGAATCACTCAATCTCTCCTTCAATGAAGTACTCAATCTCTCTTCATGGCTCTCAATGGAGGCCAATAACAACAATATATAGAGATCTAGAGAAAACATAGTTTGATATCTTGTTATAATAGCCGTTAGATGTTACTGAAGAGATAACCCTACGATAAGAGCCGTACGATCTGACTTGAAGAGCAAGTTGGGCTTCTCACGAATCACCAAGATCTGACCCAAATTATCCATCAGCGCCACGCACGATCGACCGCACCTCAAAGTCGGTCGACCGTCCCCCTCTCGGGAACTTCTGCAGAGTTGGGCGGTCGACTGCACCCCAAGTACGGTCGACCGCAACTCCATCTGCTGCTACAGTTGCTGACTGTTTCCCTTGCTTCCAATCCGTCTCCGATCGTCTCGATTCCTTCATCGTCTCATCTTCTTCGTATCCAACATAGTATGCAAGACATAAACCCAACAATCTCCATCTTGGATTGCATACTCATGAATCCACACCCGTGTGATTTGAAGCCTTCGAGACTATTTTCCTTCTCTTCTTGCAAATAACTCGTTTCAATGGCTTCCTCTGCTAGTTGAATCTATCTCCACCTGTTTTTCTCCCGCTGTATGCCCCCCCCCCCCTCAAGGGCACACCCCAGTAGATGTAATCATGGAGATGCCACCCTCCACACGAACTCCACCTATCTCAAGGCTCTGCCCACCTTCCGACAATATTCGAACGTCGCAGTCTCGCTCGGATGATTCTAGTGACGGCATACTAGATGATGCTTTAGGAACAATGGATTTCGAAATACTTGCGCAAGTTTTTCTGTTCCTCCAAAGCTAGTAGAGGTTGTGCTGACCCTGCTCAATTTCCTTCTCACCCTTCATCACCTCACGATAATTTTCTCAAACTGAACGAACTCCACCTGGATCTGTGTACCTGCAGTCCCGAGCTTCTAGAGTTGTCATGGAAATAAGGCTCCGCTTCATCAAAGGAATATACATGCCCTCCTCTAGTGTGTATCTCCTTCCGTTTATCATCTTCGACTTATTAGTTTTCTCACTTCTTACATCACAAGTCTTGTCAATCTTCGTTCCCACACAACGACATGAGGCAAACTTGTAAGTAGAAACCATTACTTCACAAATCTTATTAACCTTCGTTTCCACACAACGATATGATGCAAATTTGCAAGTAGAAACCATTTCCCTCTCGGAGCAAACTTGCGAAGAACTAACCAAATTAAAAGAACAACCGGAAATCACATCTAAAGGACTTGAAACAAAAGCACTGTTTAAGCCATCACTTGATTCAGCGGCACTTGATTTGGTGTCCCCTAACTCAACCGCTTGCAACAGTCTCTCATGTAATGCTCAATCCTTTTGCACTGGTGGCCACGGACCTTACCCCTACATACACTTTCCCTTCCAATCAAAGTACAATCCATCTCCAAGCAACTCACAGAAGTTAACGCCGATTTCTGACTCTCCTTCCTAAGTGCATCTCCTTCAACCCCTTGATCATACTTGCTATGAAAACTTCTCCTTGATAGATTTCTCATCTAGCACGGTTATCATGTTGGATGGATTTGGTGATGAATATACCGAGTTGGAAATCTTTAGATCATCTGCGTTGAACGCCCTCAGTTCAGATAACTCCATATTGAACTCCACTTCATGATCTAGAAGAGCGGTACTTTCCTTCATTGAGAAACCCCACAACTTCCTTCGCTGGTACATTCGACCCTGTGATGACGATCCCGAGTAGTCAATTCTGAATCTTGCCCAAAGACTCGTCGTGCTTCTCCTGTACCTGACTTTGCTCGTCGATGACAACCGGATTAAACCCAAGGCTTCTGAACATATCTTCTTCCACTTCTCCTGCTTTGTGCTGATTGGTCTCCCTTTATCTCCTTCTAGGACTATATCCAAGTCCTGTTGACCCGATGCTTCATGCATGTCCACCTTCAAGAGATCAAAGTTGATCTTGCCTTTGAACCGCTTGATCTTCGTGGTCTGATCTGCCATCTTCTCCAAGAAACTCGAACAAACCCTTGACCCCGAAGCTCTGATACCAATTGTTAGGAATTTCTACCGAAACCTCCCCCTTTGGATCTTGTTGAGTTATTCGATGCAATCAACACAAACCACCAAGTACATATAAGATCATACCAAACACACCAAAGCACACAAATTTGTCCCGGTTGGGGCTTTCGCCTTAATCCGGGGAAAAAGAAATCCAAGATGTTATTCAACTAGAGAAGATACAAGAATATTACAATTCCTACCACGACCTTCTCTCAAGCCTCACCACCAAGTACGAGTTGTCTACAATTAGAGAATTACTCAATCTCTCATTCAATGAAGTACTCTCTCTTTTCTTGGCTCTTAATGGAGGCCAATAACATCAATATTTAGAGATCTAGAGAAAACCTAGTTTGATATCTTGTTACAATAGCCGTTAGATGTTACTGAAGAGATAACCCTACAATAAGAGTCGTACGATCTAACTTGAAGAGCAAGTTGGGCTTCTTCCGATCACTAAGATCCGACCCAAATTATCCATCAGCGGTGCACGCGGTCGACCGCACCTCAAGGTCAGTCGACTGTCCCCCTCTCGGAAACTTCTGCAGAGTTGGGCGGTCGACCACAACTCCATCTGCTGCTACAGTTGCTGACTGTTTTCCTTGCTTCCAATCCATCTCCGATCGTCTCAATTCCTTCATCATCTCATCTTCTTCGTATCCAACATAGTATGCAAGACATAAACCCAACAGAAAATTTCCCCCAAATTTTAGCCATCAGTGCCTCTTCTTAGCAAATATAAGAGGTATGCTTGCTATCTGGCTGTTCTAGTCCTGCTCGATTTGAACACATTCTTGCAACCCTCCCTGGTTCTCTTTATGTAACCAGAGTATCATGTTATATATGTTGAATTTCGTTTTTGCAATAACTGGGCATCAAATAAATAACGAAAAATGTAGATACAGTTCAAGAATTAATTAACAAGATTTAAATCCAGAATTCATGGCTTGCAGTTGCTAGGGGTTTTAAAAGAGTTTTTGCAAGCATTAGCATAACTTTCAGAAAAAGTTGGTCAAATAATAATACATTTCAGGTACAGAAATATTTTTTCTGTGTATTATCACATCATCTCACAACCACCACTGCTCTAAAATCCAGCAAACACCACACTGCTCAAAAGGCAAGTAAAGCATCTTAGCAAAAGGCTTTATTTCAAGAATCCTTCTATATCTAGCATAATCTAGTGTGCAGCAACTGCAACCACCTGCAATAATAATTAAAACAGAGTAATCAAGCTATTAGATCTGGATGATTGAGAAGAGAAGATCAACAAGAAACATAACGCATGTTACAAATTCGGAATAACCTAATCCGGGCAAACTTTCCCAATCATACCGAACCATGGTTTCAAAAAGCCCTAAACGGCATTGACTTAAGAGTTATGCGGTGACCGACAGCTTAATTTTCCCAAAAGGCACAAGAAAAGTGGTAGTCTGACAAAAGCGTTGTAAAAAGTAACAGAAAGCGTCAAAAAACTGTGGCATGCGTAAAAAAAGGTATAAAACATTAAGAAACGGTTTAGAGATGCATGTTGACCACTAAAAAGCGGAAATGGATATGTATTTTGTGGCCTTCTCTTTTCTTTTTTTTAAATTTTAAAAATACTCATTTGTATTTTAGAAATATTTTAATTAATTATAAAAATAGCAAATTGCTTCTCTTTTTTGCTTTTAGCGCTTAAGCCCACTTAAGCAAAATTAGAAGTTGACCGCTGTTTTCCTGAAAACCATGCAAGGAATGGAAGAAAACATAGATGAATTGGCTGTGTCAAGAACAAATTATAATTTTACAAGATTGACCATATTTAAATTTGATGAGATGTATGATGAATGGATTTTAATCGACAAAGTGATATAGAACGAGTGCCATCAAGTGAGTATCAAACTTCTTCGTTTACCACAAAATAACGAGTTCGAACTCACCATTGAATTTGAGTAATATTCAAGAATAAAATACAAATCTGATCATTTAGTTACATTTTTTAACAGTTTAAATTACAAATACTCCAGCTTCTACCTATATTGCAGGAAGCATCTCATACAAGTTTCACAGCTGCCACCACAAACTTTTACCCCTTCAAATTATATATTTTTTAAGGGGAGAGTTATTGTATAGCTACCTTTAGTTGTCTGATACCCACTGTTTGACAAAAGTGTTTTTGGGTCATAAAAGGGTCACATGAAACTTACATGAAAAAATTGAGAAACTGATTGTCATAGCCGGCAGGCAGGCATTTGAGTGAAAAGTATGGAAGTATGAGTTATCAATTTGGGCGAAACTAAATAAGGATAGTGATGCAGATAAGGTGAAGTAAATTTTCTGTAATTAAGCCTTGTAAAAATGTAGGAGTATGTTGGAATGTATACCTCTTCCTTCTTCTCTTTCTTTCCACCACCAAAAGCTTTGAATCCACCATAAATTAGCAAGCCCCATCCACTTAGACTGGCCAATACAAACTGCAACAAATTTAACATTACAAAATATGATAAGTACGTTCAAATTCCAAATATCCAAATATCCAAATAACAAAGGCAAAGACAATAAATCTTCAGCAAGGAAATTAAGTGTAATCTTCCCTTATTGTACAACATCTCCATAAATAAGAACTTACGGAACAATTAACTATGAGTTCAAGCTTACCGTGAAAGCGTTGATTTTTTTGGACCACTTAATCATAACAAAATACAAAACACTAAATAAAGTTCAAGGGTTCCAAACCAATTGTATGTCGTAATACGTTTATACAGACATAAATATTAGTTTGATTATATAAACCATGCACATATGAAATGATCATACTGCATATATCCCTTCAATACAATAATATTCACGTGCAGCCAGAGATAAAAATTCTATCAAAGACTAAATCATTGTACTCCAGTATTAGTTGGACACTTGGACCCTAGAAAAGTAAAGCCTGTAGGAAAAGGTAGCAGAAATTCTTTGGGAGCAACATCAATGATACAGTATATTACACAAGATCCACAATTTTTGTTTTTTACCTGAAAGGTTTTCATCTTTAACAGCAGATAATTGGAAATTTGAGCATATTCCTTTAAACTATATAATGTTAATGGGCAATTAAAAAGAATTATCAAGCACATTACTATATCTTAGCCAGGATTTATTTATTTTGTTAATTGCCAGAACTTTGCGACAGTGTGGAGAAATTATTCTTTTTCTTAGTGTCTTCTTAGGGAGTGTTGGTATCAGAAAGTCCACTTTTGCACCATCTAATATTGCAATTATGATCTTCCCACTTAATTAAAGAAAGCTTTCTAGAGCACAAGACAGACATTTTCTCCTTCTGCTCCACTTAGTTAAGAAAGAGTTTTCTCCTACTGCTCCACTTATTTAATTAATCCACAGCTGAATTGATTGATCTTCTTTAGGTACGCCTCCTGAGATCGCCACCAAGAAACTCTCAAATACTAACTGCATCTAAATGTTCTCAATGTAACTTCATAATCTACTTCACTTGGAGGATCTTGGAATAATATAATTTGATTCTGTTTGTTGTTTTGTATTGATGCAAGCAACAAAAACTTAAAGTATATACATAGTCCTTTATGAATCAAACATCTGTAATTTTGAGGATAAATTCATGTTTAGGCGCTAACCTTGAGTGGGTGAATCAAACTTATAAATGACAATTATTTTATGGCATGATTGATGGGTGTAGTAAATAGTAATTATCTCTTAAAAGCAGTATAGTCGAAGGCGAAAGGCGCAAAGCAACTTTACTACCCTGTAAAAAGCCTGAGGCGCAAGGCGCAATTTGAAGTACAAGCCTCACTAACCGAAGCGCACTATTACTTTTTGGGGTTTTTAAAATTTATAAATAAGATTATATATCATGATAACATGGATCGCCCATTAGGTGACCAATCAATAATGATCAATCTAAATTAGAGAATTTTCTCATATATTATTATGTCATTTTTCCATATACTATAATATTATGTGCAGTAATTATATCGTTTCTTTGATCATTGAAAGAATTCTACTACCAAAACTGATGAGCATAACTTGAACCTATGACATTTCATATTTTGAAGATTGAGGCTAGTGCGCCTTTGTGCACCTTGCAAGGATAAGGCGCAAATAGTCTGCGTCTGCGCCTCTCGCCTCAGGCTGCGCCTCAGGTGCGTCTTCGACTACACTGCTTAAAAGTTCAGTGAAGTATTTGGAATCTGAATGGACACAGTACCTAAATCACAGGTTCGATATAGATCAGTGATGTTTCCCCCCAATCTTTATTGTAAGATCTAGTTTTGGCTAACATTCAATCCACTTGTTTGGAATGGACTAGCAGTTCTAAATCATGAATCTAAATTTTAAATTAGATACAGTCACGAATTAGGCACAATTTAATTACTACCTAATCCGCCAGCTTACAGCCTACAGCAAAAAAAGATTTGGTAATATATGACACGACAATTACCGTGACTTGATGAGATTTGCAACACTTGTGAATTACTGCCTGATCCTAAACCCTGCTCACCCATTGTGGGGTCTGTGTTCATTAATTGCACGAGGGTCACACCGGGAACCCATATAGTTGAGTATAGAGCAATAAGTACAAACGTAGTAAAACTAAGGCAGTATAGGGTGCAAAAGTAATAAAATAATTATAGTGCAATTTGCATCACTTCACACAACGCATGCAAATATGGTCATTAATTATCATACAAGTAACATGTTCAGTGATTCCCACAGAGAAATTCCAATGTAGCTTAAATTTAAGTTGAAATTATCAGTCTCATTAACAAAGAACCAAAGGAGAATATTAAAATGGTCGAGGAATATGTTAACAGATAACAAGTATAAAAAAAACTAAACACTGACGGAACGAAGGAAAAGGAAAAGGAGCATAGGACATCTGCATTAGGTTGTATGAGAATCCTATAATTTTGGGCCAAAACAACAATTCTAATTTACTAATTGATCATCATGATCGAATGCTTAAATGGGCATCAATTAAATCGACTGGTATACAATTTCTTTCGACCAAAATTCAAAAACATGATCCGAATCTAGCACACAATTCCAAAACAGAGATCACATTACAAAATGGGTATCTAGTTATACATATTTTATGCAGTCATTTGTTTCATTAAAACAACAATTTCCGTTTAAGCTTAATAAATTGGAGTCAATTTCATGGTGACAACAGACTAATCTACCAATTGACCGGATCTTATGAGCAGATAGAGCTCTAAAAAGATCTACAGCATGCATTGACTACCTGATCTGTCTAACAACATTTTCCATCATCATCTCTACTTTATCAGAGAAAAGAAAATAACAATAAAAGGTTATACTGTTTATTGCTATCTGCGGTATAAAAGTATTACATCGAAACAGGCATTTACTCATGCCCCTTCCTCCATTCAGTTAGAAAAACATACCCTTCGTCATTTAATTGCCTCAATTATGTCGACCATAATTATTTCTACAAAACAAGATCATATCTTATCATCGTTGCCTTTTAATAATAATTTAAAAGATAGTCTATGAGAGCCCAGTCGTCAATCGATCCCTATAAAGGCTATAACTAATGGTTTTAGGATCAGAAAAAGGTAGATATACTCTACCATTGATTCAAAACTCAAATTGGATATTGATGTCTTCTTAAAAAACCCTCAAATTCAAGTTCGATTGCTGTGTTACAAGTAACAGTAAATAGCTGTATTTTTTTTTCTCTTCTTGTTTGCTTTGAAAGGCATTTGTACATCTCATCTTAATTTACCTCCATCCCATATTTTCACTTGATTGCCTCAATTAGATTTACCCCCAACCCCTCTCTTCAATCCCACTCATTCCAATAACTCCCATTTTATAACTCCGCCAAATTAATGCAATCACCAGCTTCATTACCCACGCCCGATCCATTTCAATCTCTTCTCCCTCATTTTCATCCTCAAAATCCCCCACCTCTTGCCATTCCCATCATCAATCTTCTCATTACACAAAAACATGTTAGCTAATAGCATACTAGTTAGTTACACATAATAAAAACAGCTATACTAATTATATAAGAAATTACAATTTAAAAAAAAAAAAACAAAACTTACATGCTCTTCTTTCCATTTGGATGGGCTCATGGGGTCATCCCAAATGTTGATCCTTGGAGGTCCATGATGATCTATTTTAACCAACCAATATTTTAAACAAAAATAACAAATTTAATCAACAATCGACAAGATTAATCATCAAAATACAAGATCTCAAAAATCCCCAAAAGGGTAAATTTACCTCCACCGGCGGCGAGGCCACGTCGTGGGGTGAGAGCGGCCGGAGATGAGCGCGAAGAGAGGCGGGAGAGAGAAGACGCGAGCGCTGCACGTGCTGCCATTGCTGGTATGTGAAGATTTGGGGGGAAACTGGAAAACCTAATCAAGGGTTTGGTGCTATTTGGAAGCTCCAGAGTTGATATAATCCAACCCTTTTGAGTTTTTTTTTTTCCGAAAATGGGCTTTTTTTAAAACTAATTTTCAAAAGAGATTATTTTCGAAATTAATTTCGAAGGTAGACCAGTTCTCATAAACCGCAGTTGCGAGCTGTGCTCAATTGTGAGGCCGTAATTAGCATTGGTATCAGGTCGGGTCGGGTCCTTCACTACCCGGACCCGAATTCGGTCCCCTACAGGTCCAAAAATTGGACCCGGACCCGGACCCGTGAGGACAGGGCCCGGTTCCAGGTCCGGGTCCTATTAAAATATTACTACCCGTTCGGGTAGGAGCGGGAGTGTGAACGGCGAGCGGAGGCTACAAGTGGAAAATTTAGAATAGTGGAGAGAAGAAAAATGCATGAGTTTTGAGTTTGGAAGGGGAATGAATTGAGGAGGAAGGAGGGGAGGGATGAGGATAGAATATTTATTCTTATGTTGATTTTTTGGGTTTTTTTAACGAGTCCGAGTCCGGGTCGGGTCTCTTTTGAGCGGACCCGAACCCGGACCCAAAAGTACAACGGGTCCCATTTTAGGATCTAAATCCGAATAGGCCGGGTCGGTTCCGGTCCAATACCGGGTTCGGGTCGGATCCGGGTTTTGGGTATTTATACCAATGCTAGCCGTAATTGAAAACTGTGGCTTATAAAGACTGGTCTATCTTCAGAATTAGTTTCGACAAAATTAGTTTCAAAAATTGGTCCATTTCGGAAAAAAAATCCCCTTTCTAATGACTTTTTCCGCATCAGTCCTTATAAATGTACATTTAGCGTACTGTGACTGTTGCGGAAACTAATTTTTCATAAGGACCCCTTAATAATCCTTGTACTTCTGAGGTAAACCTTTCACTGCATCTGCATTTATCAATCATTCTTTGGCTATGTTTGTAGAATTTTTTTTTATATGCCACTTTTTAAAATATTTGTATTTATAGGATATTTTTCAAAGTATTTGCGTCTGTGGACTCAACAACTAAACTTGTCATTTCCAACGGAAAATTTACTTGTTTCATACTCGCCGTTGGGATACAGCGAGTTTAGTGCTATTTTTTTGAGAAACTCGCTGTTCCCAATAGCGAGTTCAGTTCAAAAAATTTCAATGAAGAATCGCTGTTTCCAACGGCAAAGACATTTATACTAGACTCGCTGTTGGGAACAACAAGTTTAGTTCAAAATTTTCAATGAAGACTCGCTCTTCCCAACAGTGAGGACATTAACACTAAACTCGATGTTGGGAATGACAAGTTTAGTTCCAAAAAAAAATCCATGGAGTTTTTTCGAAATTTCTTTCCCAACAACGAGTTTAGTTCAAAAAAAATATTCTATGGAGTTTTTTTCGAAAATTCACTAAGTTCAACAGAATGTTTCACTCTCTGTGAAATTTCTACATCCTCGTCATTCCCAACAACGAGTCTAGTATAAATGCCATCGTCATTGGGAACAACGAGTCTTCATTCAATGTTTTGAACTAAACTCGATGTTCCCAACAACGTGTCCAGTATAAATGTCCTCGCCATTGAGAACGGCGAGTCTTCGTTGAAAATTTTGAACTGAACTCGTTATTGGAAACGGCGAGTTTTTTCAAAAAATTAGCACTAAACTTGCTGTGTCCCAACGGCGAGCATAAAACAACTAAACTCGCTGTTGGGAATGGTGAGTTTAGATGTTGAGTCCACGAACGCAAATACTATAGCAACTATCCTCTTTCTGCAATTATTTGTACGGCGAGTTTAGTTGTTAAGTCCATTGATGGGGTTTGTTTCTGGGAGACGTGTGGATGCACCAGGTGTGAGTTCTTACTCGATTTGTTTTTGAAGGAGAAAGCTACTGGTCAGACGACCCTCGGCTGGCCGAGCGGTACCTGGGACAGGCTGGTAGTGAGGTGGATGCTGGGCTCGGATCAGAGGGCTCGGATCCGAGGTCTTGTGTACCTGCAGACGGTCTAGAAACACCGGGGTTGGTTCCGGTGGCAGACCCTCCGACGATCTAGTCAGTCACTTAAGATATAGCAACAGTAACTAGGGTTTTGTGGAGAAAAGATTGATTACCTGTAAACAGGGGGAAGGTCTGGTATTTATAGAGGAAGCCAATCGGGTCCAGACCCGTTTGGGGCTGGGCCGGACCCGGTTACCCGCATGGCTGAAGCGGTGGAAAAGCCGGGCGGTATAGGGCTGACGTGGCAGACGCCAGAGCGGTTTCCGGGCTGACGGGGCAGAGCTCCGGGCGGTTTTTCGGTGCTGACGTGGCAGATCAGAAGGATCAGATGGTGCGCGCATCTCTGAGGGGATCTAGTGGTCCAGGATGGGCCATGCTATTTCTGACCCATATCATGAGCCCCACGCTCCTGTAGGGCTGGGTGATCCAGTCGTGTAGGAGCGACTCTTTGCCTCTGGGGGAAGAGCAGATGTTGGGGTGAGACGGTAGGATCTGTGCTTTCCCTTAAAGAGGCCAGGGGTCAGGAGTAATGGATCCCTCGTTTTGGAGTTTCGCACAGGAGGGGGAGTAAAAGGGTAAGAGAGCCAGGACCGCCTGAGTCAAGCTTTGGTGGTCGGCGGACGAGCTCAAAGGTCGGCGGACGAGCCGAAGGTCGGAGGACGAACCAAGGGTTCGACATACGGGATGAAGGGTCGGCAGGCGAGCCCATGGGTCGGAGGACGGACCGAGGGTCCGGCAGACGGGACGAAGGGTCGGCAGGCGAGCCCATGGGTCGGAGGACGGACCAAGGGTTCGGCAGACGGGACGAGGGGTCGGCAGGCGAACCCACGGGTCGGTCGACGAGCCAAAGGGTCAGTGGACGACCATCTCGCTAGTTGGAAGAGCGAGGGGATGTCGAGGCCTTCTTTTGGGGCTCGTTTACCTAGCGTTAGAGGTCGGCGGAGCGGCCTCCTACGGTCTGGGGACGATCCCCTCGCTAGTTGGAAGAGCGAGGGGAGCGTCTGGTATTCGAGATTCTATCCGGGCGTCGAGTTCTGAGCCCCACCGAGAAAGGCGAAGGTGGTGTGCTCGCGCTTCTATCCGAGATCCGAGCCCCATCGTGATGGATGAGGTTGGTATGGCTCGATTTTCCATTCGAGCTCCGAGGCACCTTTGAGAAGGATGAAAGGGGTGTGGCTCGAGATTCCATCCGAGCTCCGAGATACCACCGAGAAAGATGAAGGTGGTGTGGCTCGAGATTCCATCCGAGCTCCGAACGTATACTAAGTAGGGAGAAGTGGCCTGGCTCAAATTTCGATCCGAGCGTCGAGCCCCACACTGAGAAAGAGGAAGTAGCCTGGCTCGAGCTTCGATCCGAGCGTCGAGCCCCTACTGAGAAGGCAGAAGTGGCCTGGCTCGAACTTCGATCCGAGCGTCGAGCCCCCACTGAGAAGGGAGAAGTGGCCTGGCTCGAACTTCGATCCGAGCATCGAGCCCCCACTGAGAAAGAGGAAGTAGCCTGGTTCGAGCTTCGATCCGAGCGTCGAGCCCCCACTGAGAAGGGAGAAGTGGCCTGGCTCGAACTTCGATCCGAGCGTCGAGCCCCCACTGAGAAAGAGGAAGTAGCCTGGCTCGAGCTTCGATCCGAGCGTCGAGCCCCCACGGAGAAGGGAGAAGTGGCCTGGCTCGAACTTCGATCCGAGCGTCGAGCCCCCACTGAGAAAGAGGAAGTAGCCTGGCTCGAGCTTCGATCCGAGCGTCGAGCACCCACCGAGAAGGGAGAAGTGGCCTGGCTCGAACTTCGATCCGAGCGTCGAGCCCCCACTGAGAAAAAGGAAGTAGCCTGGCTCGAGTTTTGATCCGAGCGTCGAGCCCCCACTGAGAAGGGAGAAGTGGCCTGGCTCGAACTTCGATTCGAGCGTCGAGCCCCCACTGATGGACGCACGGTTGCCATAGACCGCCTCTTCGAAAGTTCTTCTTCTAGGATCCATTTTGATCCCGCAAAGCCTGTTTGGATCGCTTTTTGGAAGACATGGTAATGGGTTTAACAGAAGTAAGTGGGAGATGATGAACAGATCTAGACTCTTCAGTGAAGCCAAGAAATGAGATTGACAAGAAGTGGTCGTGTGGCTCGCGTTCTTATCCGAGCATTGTGTTCTTACTGAGTAAGGAGAAGTTGCCTGGCTCGAGTTTCGATCCGAGCTCCGAGCTCCACCTGAGAAAAGGGAAGGCGGCCTGGCTCGCGGTTCTATCCGAGCGTCGAGCCCCTATTTGCGATAGGGGGAGTGGCCTGGCTCGCGCTTCGATCCGAGCATCGAGCCCCCTTTGCGAAAGGAGAAGTGGCCTGGCTCGAGCTTCGATCTGAGCTCCGAGTCCCCACTGAGAAAGGAGAATGTGGGCTGGCTCGAACTTCGATCTGAGTGTCGAGCCCCCACTGAGAAGGGAGAAGCGGCCTGGCTCGAACTTCGATCCGAGCGTCGAGCTCCCACTGAGGAAGGAGAAGTGGGCTGACTCGAACTTCGATCCGAGCGTCGAGCCCCCACTGATGGGTGCACGGTTGCCATAGACTGCCTCTTCGAAAGTTCTTCTTCTAGGATCCACTTTGATTCCGCAAAGCCTGTTTGGATCGCTTTTTGGAAGACATGGTAATGGGTTGAACAGAAGTGGGAGATGAAGAACAAATCTAGACTCTTCAGTGAAGCCAAGAAATGAGATTGACGAGAAGTGGTCGTGTGGCTCGCGTTCTCATCCGAGTATCGAGTCCTTACTGAGTACGGAGAAGTTGGCTTTCTCGAGTTCCGATCCGAGCTCCGAGCTCCACCTGAGAAAGGAGAAGGTGCTCTGGCTCGAGTTTCGATCCGAGCTCCGAGCTCCACCTGAGAAGGGAGAAGGTGTCCTGGCTCGAGTTTCGATCCGAGCTCCGAGCTCCACCTGAGAAGGGAGAAGGTGCCCTGGCTCGAGTTTCGATCCGAGCTCCGAGCCACTCTAACTTGGCGAAAATCTTTTCTTCTTGGTAAATAGGAAGGGATAGCGTTGTAATTTCTACTTTTTTGCTGACGTCATGGCGCAAGGATCAACGTTTGTTTAAATCATGGTGACCGTTAGATCTTGTCAGATAAGATCTAACGGCTAGATCCTCATTTGCGAAAATCGAGGAGTCGCTTTCGACTTTAAAAACCCCCACCCCCTTCATTTTCTCATTTTACCTCTTCGTTACTTCCCTTCAATTTTCACCAGAGAGCAGGCATTTCAATCGCAGTCGGCGGATTTTTTGCAGAAATCGTAACTTTCCACGCATCAGGTTAGTAATCCTCTTTTTAGAAATGTCGCGTACTCAGTCTGGATCCGAGGCTAGTTCGTCTGGTCACTCGGAGGTGGAGTCGGAACTGGAAACGTCCTCGTCCTTAGGTAAGTACCAGGTCAAAGAGGAGATTTTCTCCGAACCCGACTCCGGAGGTGATGATGATGTAGTCTTCGTGGTGCAACCGCTGAGGTCTAGGAGGCTAGGGAAGGAGCCGATGGAAGAGGGTGGTGCGGACGGGGATAGTGACGAGGAGGACGAGGAGTCGGATCCAGGCGCTGGTGATGATGATGAGGATGGGGATGATGATGAAGGGGGTGACGAAGGAGAGCATGTCGACGCGGAAGGCGGGGGAGGAGAGAATGTGGGTGTACAGGAGGCCGGTCAGAGCATGCCGGAGGGGACAGCCGGGGTTGGGGAAGATCTTCCTCCGTTGCCCCCACTGTCGACGCCTTCCCCCGAGCGTAAGCGCCGACCACGTCGGAAGAAGAGAGTCCTGACAATCCCTCAAAGTCCCTCTTCGCCTGACGAGAATGCGCCGAGGGGGGGCCTTGATGTACCACCCCCTACCTTTCGGAATCCCGTGTCGATACGAATGTATCCCGACGATGTCAAGGACATTCAACCGATCCCTCCCGTGCCTGGAGAGAACACGAGGACGAAGATCCGTGCGGACACCACTCCGAGTGTTTTGAGACCGGAGTACCTCAATATTATCAGGGCCGCTTACTACATTCCGAGGGAGTACGAGCTCCTACTACCGAGCCCGGGTATTCGTCCCACGACAGTGTTGGCTCCGGGCTATTGTATATTTCCAGAGGACGCCTTTATCTCGGGGCTGAGGCTGCCTCTGCACCCTTTCGTAAAGACGGTCTTGAACTGGGCGGAGTTGTCCCCCATGCAGTACGGCCCCAACTCGTGGAAGCACCTCATCTGTTTCATCCTGAAGTGTCAAGAAAAAGGGGTGAAGCCGAGGCTTTCCTACTTCCGGGCCATCTTCAGTATCGGTTCGTTCGGAGATATTGAGGGTGTATTCTTCTTCACGCCGAGGCCGAACAAGAGAGTGGTGCACAGCCACCCGGATTCAATTAAGTTTTGGAGGGATAAGTACTTTGTCGTGAAGACCGAAGGGGAATGGGATATCCCGACCCAGTGGAACTTTGTGAAGCCGAAGCACAAGCCTCCGAAGAGGAACGAGTTATCTGCCCAGGAGTGGGGGAGGGTTGATGAGATAGTCAGTGGTGACAGCATCTCATGGCTTCGGGTGACCGAAGTTTACCTAGCGAGGGCCGGACTGAGTCCCGCCGACCCTAGTATGTCTCTTTCCTTATTTTTTCGTCTTCCTGCCTTCGTGTTAACGTTTAGCCTTTCTTTTCTTATCTTGTTGTTGGGATGACGACACAACAGGCGCAAGCCAAGAAGATTCTGCTCACCGCGGCCGAGAAGACGAGACAGGAGAAGAAGAAGAAGGAAGAGCAGGATCGCCTCGCCGCCGAGAAGAGGAAGCTCACCGCCCAGGTCCAGCAAGCCGGGGGGCCCTCCCAAGCACCTCCCCCAGCCCCGGAGGGGCAATCTCCTTTGAAGAAGCAAAAGAAGCACCATCAGCCTCAGTCCCACGCGTCGAGGTCGGCTCGAGACGCTGCGGGGGGCTCGGGGAAGTCGGTCGAGGCCCCGTCGCAACAGCTTCCCCCCGTACGCCCGAGCGCTACGGAGTTGGTGGGAAGGATGGGGACAATGCCCTTCGCCCCCGATTGGTCGATCTTGAAGGGGGACTCCATTCTCGACGGACCCGTAGCGATGGAGTTCGTCTCGAAGGCCATCACCGAACGGGATGGAATGGCCTTGGCGGTGCAGACGGCCGACCAGGCCTATATGCGATGGGCCCAAGCCAACCTCTCGGTAAGTCGGCCGAGGTCTTTTAGATTTTACTTGATTTGTGATTATAACTAACTTTGATTCTTTGGTAACAGTCAATGCTCCACGGTCAGCACTTCCACAAGTGCCTGGAGAAGGAGATCCTGTTCGAGCGGAGGCAGGCGGAGAAGTTCCTTCGGGAGCTGAACAAGGCGACGGACGACTTGAAGGAGGCCCGGGACATGGTCGCCGTTCACGAGGCCCAGCTAGACTCTCTGGACAAGATCCATAAGCAGGACCGAGAGGATCTGCTGAAAAAGGTCGCGGCCGAGGCGGAGGAGAAGGAGAAGGCGAAGAAGGAAGTTGCGGACTTGGAGGCGGTCTTGGGGGAGACCCTGGTGGCGGCGCAGGACGAGGCTTATGAGCAGGCCAAGTCCCACTTCAAATACATTTATCCCGAGTGCAACGTCGACCACCTCAGCTTCGGGTGGAAACCGGACCTGCCTCTGACCCCTGGTGGTGACGGTGGCGAAGAAGGTCACGGCGAAGAAGAGGTGCCACTCGACCCTCAAGAATAGGTGTTTTTGTTTTTATTCTTTTTGATGTAAATGCCTTCGGCGGACTGGCCACCGCAAATTTTTGTATCGAAATTTTTTGGAGTGGAATGAAATATGAATTTTTGGGCCGACCCTCGAACACTTGCATTTTTGTGATACTTTATTTTTCTTTTGGTAGAAGCTGGCTAGTCAACGAAAGTTGGCTCGGGACCGAGAGGCTGCCAAGAATTACTTTCTGAACAAGTCGAGGGAGCTCGGCCTAGAGGTGGCCCGTTTGAGGAAAATTGTAGCCGACCGGGACTGGTGGGTCGTCGAGACGGACTGGGCGGTCTCGGATACCTCTAGTGGGCGCTCGGCCTCCGAATCTTTTCTTCGTGAGGCCGTCGTGGAGAAGGAGTTGGAGGTTCGTCGGCTGAAGCTCATACTAGGTGCTGGTCTTGTTGAAGAGGCGAGCAACTCCACCTCGGGACGGTTGCTGCCTCTCTCGCCGGTTGAGACCCAGCCGGATGATGCGGAGAGCTCGGTGGCGGGCGCGTCCTCCTTGGTCGGAATAGCCGAGCGTCACAGGAGCCCCGAGTTTGAGTTCCCGGCCGAGTGTGAGTGAGTTGAGAGCCTTCTTTGTATTTGTACTTTCGTTCATTGAGTTGTAAGTAATGAGTAATGAATAAGATCATTTGTTCTCCGGAGCCTTGATTGCCTCGGATGCCGAGGGTAGTTGGTGCGGAATCTTCGAAGGGTCGCAACTGACGTGACGACGTCAATAATTGCGACGTTTCGCATTCCTAGGAATATTTATGGCGACGTTTCGCCTTCCGCCGTTTCACATTTCCAGGCGCAATAAATGAGGCCTCAGGGGGCTATATAATCACCACCCCCCTCCAGTTTTTAATCAGTGAGTCATTCGACTCGGATGCCTGCCCATGGCGGGCGTCCAAAAAATATAATTTTTTTGAGCATCTCGGATCGGAGGCACACCGATCACCCTCGAACGGTTCGGGGTACCGGCCGTCAGGACCATGGGACCCCGGGTTGTTCGTTGGTGAGCGGTGGGCCGACCGATCGTTTGAGGTGTTCGGAGAAGTCCGAAGCTCGGTGGCTCTTCCGCCGTCCGGGAACAATTCGGGGTTTTGGGCTTGTTCGAGCCGTAAACCCCGAGTCGTTCTTGGACGATAGAGGGGTCGTCTAATCCGAGGCTTGGTGGCTCTTCTGCCGTCCTCGAACTGTTCGGGGTTTTGGACTCGTTAGGAGTCGTAAACCCCGAGCTGTTCGGGGGCGAGAGAAGGGTCAGCTGATCAGTTTGAGCAGAGAGGGAGCCGCTTGTCTTTGGCCATCCTGCCATCCTCGAAGAGTTTGGGGTTTGGGTTTTGCAAAAAGCCGTAAACCCCGAGCTGTTCGCGGGTGAGAGGGTGGCCAATAATCTGACTCAAGGCTCGGGGCGTCTGCGGAAGGCGGACGCCTCAAAACTAAATAAAAAATTTTCCAACACTTGGTAAGGAAACATGTGGTAGGTAGCGTCGAGCGTTGCCGCCGAGTGTCAAGGTCGCGGCGCCCTCGGAGAGGGCACCCGCCTTGCTCGGGGTCGACGCCGAGCTCCTGCACATGTTCTCATGGAGAGACGGTGCGGGAGTGGCTGGCGGATGTCGCCTCGAGTATCGGTTGATGGCATCCGAGGAGGCCTAACCGAACGAGGGACGGATGCCGAGCCCCCACAACGGTGAGAAAGGCAACTGCAGGCGTAGCGTAGCGCCACCGCCGAGCGTTCAGGTCGCGGTGCCCTCGGAGAGGGCACCCGCCTTGCTCGGGGTCGACGCCGAGCTCCTGCACATGTTCTCATGGAGAGACGGTGCGGGAGTGGCTGGCGGATGTCGCCTCGAGTATCGGTTGATGGCCTCTGAGGAGGCCAAACCGAGCGAGGGACGGATGCCGAGCCCCCACAACGGTGAGAAAGGCAATTGCAAGCGTAGCGTAGCGCCGCCGCCGAGCGTTCAGGTAGCGGTGCCCTCGAAGAGGGCACCCGCCTTGCCCGGAGTTGACGCCGAGCTCCTGCACATGTTCTCTTGGTGAGACGGTGCGAGCCGAGTCCAATGCTTGTAAGAGAAGCATGTTTGGGCTCGTGATTCTATCCGGGTGCCGAGTCCAATGCTTGTAAGAGAAGCATGTTTGGGCTCGTGATTCCATCCGGGTGCCGAGTCCCGTGCTTGTAAGAGAAGCATGATTCCATCCGGGTGCCGAGTCTCATGCTTGTAAGAGAAGCATGTTTGGGCTCGGGATTCCATCCGGGTGCCGAGTCCCATGCTTGTAAGAGAAGCATGATTCCATCCGGGTGCCGAGTCCCATGTTTGTGAGAGAAGCATGTTTGGGCTCGTGATTCTATCCGGGTGCCGAGTCCCATGCTTGTAAGAGAAGCATGTTTGGGCTCGTGATTCTATCCGGGTGCCGAGTCCAATGCTTGTAAGAGAAGCATGTTTGGGCTCGTGATTCCATCCGGGTGCCGAGTCCCATGTTTGTGAGAGAAGCATGTTTGGGCTCGTGATTCTATCCGGGTGCCGAGTCCCATGCTTGTAAGAGAAGCATGTTTGGGCTCGTGATTCTATCCGGGTGCCGAGTCCAATGCTTGTAAGAGAAGCATGTTTGGGCTCGTGATTCCATCCGGGTGCCGAGTCCCATGTTTGTAAGAGAAGCATGTTTGGGCTCGTGATTCTATCCGGGTGCCGAGTCCCATGCTTGTAAGAGAAGCATGTTTGGGCTCGGGATTCCATCCGGGTGCCGAGTCCCATGCTTGTAAGAGAAGCATGATTCCATCCGGGTGCCGAGTCCCATGCTTGTGAGAGAAGCATGTTTGGGCTCGTGATTCTATCCGGGTGCCGAGTCCCATGCTTGTAAGAGAAGCATGTTTGGGCTCGTGATTCTATCCGGGTGCCGAGTCCAATACTTGTAAGAGAAGCATGTTTGGGCTCGTGATTCCATCCGGGTGCCGAGTCCCATGTTTGTAAGAGAAGCATGTTTGGGCTCGTGATTCCATCCGGGTGCCGAGTCCCATGTTTGTAAGAGAAGCATGTTTGGGCTCGTGATTCTATCCGGGTGCCGAGTCCCATGCTTGTAAGAGAAGCATGTTTGGGCTCGGGATTCCATCCGGGTGCCGAGTCCCATGCTTGTAAGAGAAGCATGATTCCATCTGGGTGCCGAGTCCCATGCTTGTGAGAGAAGCATGTTTGGGCTCGTGATTCTATCCGGGTGCCGAGTCCCATGCTTGTAAGAGAAGCATGTTTGGGCTCGTGATTCTATCCGGGTGCCGAGTCCAATGCTTGTAAGAGAAGCATGTTTGGGCTCGTGATTCCATCCGGGTGCCGAGTCCCATGTTTGTAAGAGAAGCATGTTTGGGCTCGTGATTCTATCCGGGTGCCGAGTCCCATGCTTGTAAGAGAAGCATGTTTGGGCTCGTGATTCCATCCGGGTGCCGAGTCCCGTGCTTGTAAGAGAAGCATGATTCCATCCGGGTGCCGAGTCCCATGCTTGTGAGAGAAGCATGTTTGGGCTCGTGATTCTATCCCGGTGCTGAGTCCCATGCTTGTAAGAGAAGCATGTTTGGGCTCGGGATTCCATCCGGGTGCCGAGTCCCATGCTTGTAAGAGAAGCATGTTTGGGCTCATGATTCCATCCGGGTGCCGAGTCCCATGTTTGTAAGAGAAGCATGTTTGGGCTCGTGATTCTATCCGGGTGCCGAGTCCCATGCTTGTAAGAGAAGCATGTTTGGGCTCGGGATTCCATCCGGGTGCCGAGTCCCATGTTCGTAAGAGAAGCATGTTTGGGCTCGTGATTCCATCCGGGTGCCGAGTCCCATGCTTGTAAGAGAAGCATGTTTGGGCTCGTGATTCCATCCGGATGCCGAGTCCCATGTTTGTAAGAGAAGCATGTTTGGGCTCGTGATTCTATCCGGGTGCCGAGTCCCATGCTTGTAAGAGAAGCATGTTTGGGCTCGTGATTCCATCCGGGTGCTGAGTCCCATGCTTGTAAGAGAAGCATGTTTGGGCTCGGGATTCCATCCGGGTGCCGAGTCCCATGCTTGTAAGAGAAGCATGTTTGGGCTCGTGATTCCATCCGGGTGCTGAGTCCCATGTTTGTAAGAGAAGCATGTTTGGGCTCGTGATTCTATCCGGGTGCCGAGTCCCATGCTTGTAAGAGAAGCATGTTTGGGCTCGTGATTCTATCCAGGTGCCGAGTCCAATGCTTGTAAGAGAAGCATGTTTGGGCTCGTGATTCCATCCGGGTGCCGAGTCCCATGCTTGTAAGAGAAGCATGTTTGGGCTCGTGATTCCGTCCAGGTGCCGAGTCGTATGCCGAGTCCGTGAGGTCATTTATCTGTTTACAAGGTTTTGAATTATAAGCTTGTTTTAAGAAAACTGACATGTTTACAAAATATGCATGTTACAAACAAGTCTGGGCATGACGTGCCGTCTACAGGACTTTACAAAAGACTAGGCACAACGTGCCGATTACGATCGTTACATTTTTCATGGAGGCTATTCTCCTAAGAACTTAATCAAGTGTTCCGCATTCCAGGGCCTCTTGACGGGCTTGCCGTCGGTGTCGGTCAGGCGATAGGTACCCGGTCGTACGACCTCTGAAACCTTGTAAGGGCTCTCCCAGTTTGGTGTCAACTTTCTTTTCTGGCCGGAGTTGGATACCGCCAGTTTCCGGAGGACAAGATCTCCGAGTGCAATGTTTGTTGGGCGCACCTTCTTGTTGTAGAACCTCTCGATTCTTTGCTGGTAGATGTTCCTTCTGATGGTCGACTTCTCCCTGACCTCGTCAATGAGGTCCAGGTCTGCCCGTAGTTGCATGGAGTTGCTTGCTTCGTCGAAAGCCATGATTCGGGGAGGGGGATGCCTATTTCCAGGGGAATGACGGCCTCAGCGCCGTAAGTTAAATTGAAAGGTGACTCCCCCGTTGGGATCCTTTTCGTCATTCGGTGGGCCCAGAGAACGCTTGGCAGTTCGTCGACCCATAACCCCTTGGAGGAATTATCGAGTCGCTTCTTGAGTCCGTCGAGGATCTGACGATTCGCATTCTCTGCCTGCCCGTTGGACTGGGGATGGCATACTGAAGAGAAGCGCTGCTGGATACCGAGGTCTTCGCAGAACTTGCGAAAATGCTTGCCTGCAAACTGGGTCCCGTTATCCGTGACGAGCACTTGGGGGATCCCGAACCGACAGATAACGTGCTTCCAGAAGAATTGTTGAGTCTGCTGCTCAGTGATCGTAACTAATAGCTCCGCCTCGATCCATTTTGTGAAGTAGTCAATTGCAACTATAAGAAACTTTCGTTGCCCCGTTGCCTTCGGAAAAGGGCCTACCAGATCCATCCCCCACATTGCAAAGGGGGTCGGACTGGCCATGGACCGGAGGTTTGCTTGTGGGACTCTTTTGATGGGCGAGAATCTTTGACAGGGGCCACACTTCTTGACAAGTGTCAGAGCGTCCTGCAACATGGTGGGCCAGTAGTACCCGTGGTTCAAAGCCTTTCGTGCGAGCGAGCGGCTTCCCATGTGACACCCGCCAATCCCCTCGTGTAATTCCTTGAGGGCATACTTGGCTTCATCGGGAGTGAGGCAGCGGAGATAGGGTCGACTGTCGGAGGTAGTGTAGGACCTTTTGAAGAGTGTTGAGTCAATCATTGTGAACCTTTCCGCTCGGGCCCTGGCCCTTCTCGCTTCGGCTCGGTCTTCTGGGAGCTCTCCCTTGACGAGAAATTGCCTAATTAGTGTGGTCCAGTCTTCTGGGGGAGCTCCATCTTCAATGCACAGGACCTCCGGGATGTCGATGCTAGGTTTTAGCATGACCTCGATCAGGACCGTGCGATCGAGACCTTCGAAGGAAGAGGAAGCCAATTTTGACAAAGCGTCAGCCTGGACATTCTGTTCCCGGGGGATCCTCAAAACAGCCGACTCGTCGAAGGACGTTAGCAGGCGTTGAACTACAGCTCGGTAACGAACCATGCGATCGTCACGGGCCTCGTACTCCCCGGTGATCTGGTTGACCACGAGCTGGGAGTCGCTAAAAGTCCTGATCTGCTTGGCACCGGCCTGGTGAGCGAGAGTGAGACCAGCGATCATTGCCTCGTACTCGGCCTCGTTGTTGGAGGCCGGGAAGTTGAGGCGAAGGCAGTATTGTAGAAGAAAACCATCCGGGCCTCGCAGGATGATGCCCGCTCCGCTGCCTGCCTCGCAGGAGGAACCATCGACGTAAATTTCCCACGTCTGGTCGCTTTCCTTGCTTGTAGGGTGCTCGGAGATGGTGCACTCCGTAATGAACTCCGCGAGCGCCTGCCCCTTGATGGCTGTTCTGGGCTGATAGCCAATGTCATATTGGCTGAGCTCAATCGACCATTTTACGAGTCGACCCGAGCTTTCCGGTTTGTAGAGTACGGCCTTCAGGGGTTGGTCCGTCAGTACTTGGACAGAATGAGATTGAAAATATGGGCGGAGCTTCCGCGAGGCCATGACCAGGGCGTACGCTACCTTCTCCATCCGAGAATACCTGGTCTCGGCATCGAGTAGGACCTTGCTGACGTAGTATACAGGCTTCTGTGATCCCTCTTCCTCCCGAATGAGAACGGCGCTGAGCACCTTCTCCGAGGCTGATAGGTAAAGCCAGAGTGGCTCCCCTGGTTCGGGCTTGCTGAGAAGGGGAGGGTTCGCGAGGTATTCCTTTAACTGGGCGAAGGCCTCTTGCTGTTGGACTCCCCATTCGAACCCATCGGTGCCGCGCAGGGCTTTGAAGAAGGGAAGAGACTTCTCTCCGAACTTGGAGAGGAAACGGCCGATGGCCGCCAGTCTCCCCGTCAGTCGTTGGACTTCTTTGATGTTCCTAGGAGGAACCATGTCTAGGATTGCTTGGATCTTTTCGGGGTTCGCTTTGATTCCCCTTTGGCTGATAATGAACCCAAGAAACTTTCCTGCGGAGACGCCGAAGGCGCATTTGTTCAGATTAAGTCTCATATTATGGGTCCGAAGTACCCCAAAGGCCTCCTCCAGATCGGCTACGTGATCCTCCCCCCACCGGCTCTTGACGAGTGTGTCATCCACATATACTTCTATATTGCGCCCAATTTTCTCCTTGAAGACCCGGTTGACGAGCCTCTGATATGTGGCGCCGGCGTTCTTCAGCCCGAAGGGCATGACCCTGTAGCAGTAGAGCCCCTGGTCTGTGACGAAGGACGTCTTGGCGATGTCGGGAGGGAACATGCGGATCTGATTGTAGCCTGAAAACGCATCCATAAAGGACAGGAGCTCGTGACCCGACGTTGCATCGACAAGAGCATCGATTCTGGGGAGGGGGAACGGATCCTTCGGGCACGCTTTGTTGAGATCCGTGAAATCTATGCAGATCCTCTAGCTTCCGCTCGCCTTCTTGACCATGACGACGTTCGCCAGCCACTCGGGGTAGCTGACCTCTTGAATGAAGCGTGCGGCCAGGAGCTTGTCGACTTCTACATTAACTGCCTGTTGTCGCTCTGGCGCGAACTTACGTCGCTTTTGGACCACCGGTTTCGAGCCGGGGATCACGCTGAGTTTATGCATGATGAGCTCCTCGGAAATACCGGGCATGTCGGATGGCTTCCAGGCGAACAGATTGACATTGCGCCGAATACAGGTGATGAGGTCGGTTTTAAGGCGGGGTGCGAGGGAGCGGCTCACTCGAAATTGTTTCGAAGGATCCCCTGTCTCGAAGGAGACATCCTCCAGCTCGTCTGCCGACTCTGGCTCTGGCTGGGTCCTTTGGGGCTGCATCTCCACGGCGTCTAGGGGAAACACTCCGCTTCCTATTGCGGTCATATAACAAGAGCGAGCGGCTTCCTGGTTCCCCCGGACCACCCCTACCCCGGTACTGGTAGGGAACTTCATCTTCTGGTGGTAGGCCGAGGGGACGGCCTGGAGAGAACAGAGGCCCGGACGACCGAGTATGGTGTTGTAGGCTGCCTTGACATTGACAACCATGAAGTCCATGGACTCGGTTCTCCGGTTTGGGGCCGTACCTGCCGTGACGTCTAGTGTGACGATCCCCTCGATCGTCACTGGAACTCCAGAGAATCCGTGCAGAGTGTACCCCGCTGGCTTGAGTTTGTTACGGGGCAGCTTTAGGTTCTCGAAAGCTTCGAGGAACAGAATGTTGACCGAACTTCCGTTATCTACAAGGATTCGCCGAGCCTCGAAATTCGCCATGCTGAGATTGATCACGAGGGCATCACAGTGCGGGAGCCGCACCCCCTCCAGGTCATCCCCCGAGAAGGAGACGGGGAGTTGTTGAATTTGAGGGGGGAGAGGCCCTTGGACGGCGTTGACATCCCGGATGAACGCCTTGCGGGAGGTGTTGGACTCCCCTCCCATGGGCCCCCCGTGGACGCAGTGTAATATGGCTTGGCCGTCAGGTTCTTCGAGCTCACGCTCTTGCTCCTGGAGCTGCAGGGGAGCTCGAGGAGGAGGTGGGGTTTTCCTGTTCCTCGTGTCCCTCTGCCCCCGAGCATCATCCCGCTTATACTCCCGGAGGTACCCTCGTTGAATGAGGGCCTCGATTTCGTCTTTCAAGGCACGGCAGTGATCGGTGTCGTGCCCGTTGTCCCGGTGGAAGCGGCAGTAGAACCGCTGGTCCCTTTTCTTGCTAGTGTTGTTGGACGGTCGAGGGGGATACTGAACGAGATCCCGGTCCTCGATTGCCAGGAGTATGGAGGACACATTTTGCGTGAGGGGGGTATACCTTTCGAAGCGAGGGACCGGCGGTACTTTTTTCATGGTGCCCGTGTCCCTCGGAGCCTTTTTAGAAGGCTCGACTTCCTCGGCCTTCTGCTTCCCTTTTCCGGGTGCTTCTCTGGACTCATCTGGATTCAGGGCTTCCTCCGCCCTGATGTATTTCTCAACCCTTTTGAGGAGGTCGGGAAAATCGATGGGAGGCTTCTTCGCCAGAGAGGCTTTCAGCTGCCCATGACGGACGTTGTGCTGAAATGCCGCGGAGGCGATGCCCGGATCGAGAGAGGAGACCGACCTTGCCTCTGCCGTGAACCTCCGGACGAATGCCCGGAGCGATTCTCCTTCATTCTGCCTGAGTCCAAGTAGGGAAGCACTTGTCTTCTCGGCCTTCCGGCTGGTGACGAAGTGGGCGAGGAAATTGCCTTCCAACTGGTCGAATGAGTAGATGGAACCGGGCGTCAGCTTGGAAAACCATTCGCGAGCCGGACCCCGGAGGGTGGCAGGAAAGGCTCGACATAACAGGGGATCCGAAGCGCTGTGAATCATCATGAGGGTTTTGAAACCCTCCATGTGATCAGCAGGATCTCCCTCGCCGTCGTAGGTTTCAAACTGAGGCAGTCGGAAATTCCGAGGTATTTCCGCTTGGAGAATGAGGGCGGAGAATGGGGGTCGGACAGGTCTGTACCCCTGAGCCGCTCCTTGGCCGCCGTCGCCTATGTGATCGAGGCGATTTTCCATTTCTCGGAGGCGCCTCAGGAGTTCGCCGTCGTCCTCAGTCGGGTTTGTCGAGGGGCGGGACACGCTTGCCTCGGCGTCCGACCTTGTTCGGGAATGTTGGGCTTCTTCTCTGGGGGCCCGTCGGAGAGCCCCAAGAATCTCTCTTCGGAAGTCCTGGAACTCCTGTTGAGTGACAGGAGCTCCCTCGGCGCGGACCGGTTGGACCGGAGGTGGCCTTCCGACTCGGCTGAGTGCTGGCCTCCGTTCTTCAGGCGGTGGTCTAGGATGGTTCGGGGCCGAGTTGGAAGCGGCCCTTCCCCCACTGCGACTAGCCTGCCGGTCGGCGATTACTCTTCGTAGGTCGGGCTGGACTGTTCGGGTGGCGCTCCGCTGGGATCCCTGGTGGGAAGCCCGGTGCTTTGATGCGCGCGGTTCGGCATTGGTATTTGGCGGGGGTGTGTCCCGTCGGTTGACGGAGGACGCAGCCCCCTTGCCTTTGGAGACCATGGGAGTTCGACGGTCGAGGTACCTCTGCGGCAGGACTCGGGTCGGCTTTCGAAGCAGCTTTCCCACAGACGGCGCCAACCTGATGCGGTTTGTTTCTGGGAGACGTGTGGATGCACCAGGTGTGAGTTCTTACTCGATTTGTTTTTGAAGGAGAAAGCTACTGGTCAGACGACCCTCGGCTGGCCGAGCGGTACCTGGGACAGGCTGGTAGTGAGGTGGATGCTGGGCTCGGATCAGAGGGCTCGGATCCGAGGTCTTGTGTACCTGCAGACGGTCTAGAAACACCGGGGTTGGTTCCGGTGGCAGACCCTCCGACGATCTAGTCAGTCACTTAAGATATAGCAACGGTAACTAGGATTTTGTGGAGAAAAGATTGATTACCTGTAAACAGGGGGGAGGGTCTGGTATTTATAGAGGAAGCCAATCGGGTCCAGACCCGTTTGGGGCTGGGCCGGACCCGGTTACCCGCATGGCTGAAGCGGTGGAAAAGCCGGGCGGTATAGGGCTAACGTGGTAGACGCCAGAGCTGTTTCCGGGCTGACGGGGCAGAGCTCCGGGCGGTTTTCCGGTACTGACGTGGCAGATCAGAAGGATCAGATGGTGCGCGCATCTCTGAAGGGATCTAGTGGTCCAGGATGGGCCATGCTATTTCTGACCCATATCATCCATGAACACAAATACTTTAGTAACTACCATTTTTCTGCAAATATTTTCAAAAAGTGTCTTGTTTATATATATATATATATATATATATCATGTTTGTATGCTTGATAGTTTTCAAAATTATGTTTCCAAACTTTCTAAGGCATTTTGGTCGAAAAGGCTGGGTGTTCGAGCCCCAACTACCAAATCATTGTTACGAAGAAAACATTTATGTACTTGTGTGATCGAGTTCACATTTGCATAATTATAAATTTATAATATGTGATTAACAAAATCATTGTTATGAAGAAATTTGAGTAAACATTTGCATATTTATAATTTATAAATTATAATTTATATAAGAAAGTGATATATCAATGTTATGCAGAAAACATTTATGTACTTTGCGTGTTCGAGCCCCAGCTACTAAATTATATACAGTATCACTTTCTTATACTGATTGATGACGTGATTCTTTGGTAGTTCGTACCACTTTCCATACTAATCTGATAATGCGAAGTATCTTCAACATTGCTATTTAATCCCCAAACTATAAAATGACAATAATTATTTCCTAACTCTGCTGTACGGAAAACCCAAACAATAGCAGAATTAACAAAATCCCATAGCTTTACACACTCGACTATTTTGCCGTACTGACCCACTTTTTGAAAATATTTGGCGCTCTGACCCACTTTCGAAAATAATTAGCGAACTGATCCAGTTTTGGACACGTCAGCAACAAACGTTCTTGGGAAAAACGGCATAGGTTATTTCGATGCTCTTTTTTTCAATAACGACATCTGTTTTAAAAAAAAACTTTCATGCCGTTATTTGGAATAACGATATCTGTTACTTTTAGTCGAAGGAGCAAATAGTCTTAATTGTGAGCCGAGAGACAAGTGTGAAAATAAAGTAAAGAGAACGACATGATTTATACTGATGTCGTTATTTTGAATAACGACATCAGTTACTTTTTATTTTGCACACTTTTTATTTTGAATACCGATGCCATGATTTAAGTTGCACTGAATATAGGTAAGTGTGCAAAATAAAAAGTAACTGATGCCGTTATTCAAAATAACGACATCAGTATAAATCATGCCGTTCTTTCAGAGAACGACATCCTTTACTTTATTTTCACACTTATCTCTCAGCTCACAATTGAGACTGTTTGCTCCTTCGACTAAAAGTAACAGATGCCGTTATTCCAAATAACGGCATGGAAGTTTTTTTAAAACAGATGCCGTTATTGGGAAAAACGGCATCGAAATAACCTATGCCGTTTTTCTCAAGAACGTTTGTTGCTGACGTGTCCAAAACTAGATCAGTTCGCTAATTATTTTCGAAAGTGAATCAGAGCACCAAATATTTTTAAAAAGTGGGTCAGTACAGCAAAATTTTCTACACACTCACCGTAAACTCATTTGGAACTCGACTAAGATGAACAAGCTGAAATGAATGATGCAGAAACATTTGCCTGATGATGACTTCATACATGAGAGCTTAATTATTCAATACTTCGAATAAGAACAACACCACAAAATAATGCATTGAAAACAAAGTATAGCTTCTATAAAACACTAACAATGATGCCAAGTTAACAAAAAAAGAGTGTCTCTCTAGAAACTCCACGAAAAACCCCAAAAGCAAAAGGAGCCCGTCGAAGCTCTGATCGGAGAGGGGAGAGGACTCCCTCGCCATCCTCCTCCTCCTCCTCCTCCTTCCCCCCACCACCCCTTTACCCCGCCTCCGGAGTGGAGGTGAGATCGTCGGTGTAACTGACTAGGGATATGTAGCGCCCCGAATTTCTAAATGTAAAACTTAGAAAATACGTGGCACTTTCCCAGCGATCCACTTCAATGTAACAATATACATAGACCAAAACTCAAATCATTTTATTTCAAATCTTTATTACAATAATCTTTTTACAATTGCAGCGGAAATACAAAACACCTTAAAATGCAATAATTCTTTTACAACACTTTCTCTTTACAAAATTACCCAAGGCTCTATTATATCACTCTTTAAAATCCCAAGCTAACCCAAGCCTCCAAGCCTCCAACTCTAAGCAACCTGCATCATATGAGGCTAGAGTTAAACCCTAACCCCCAAAACTACGGGGTCAGCCATAAATGGTGTGAGTGATATAAACAACAAACATAAACATCAAATAAACATAAACATGTACTGAGCAAAATACGTAAACTGAATATGTAACTGAAACAAGAACGATAGGCCAGTACATGCGAGAAGCCGAGTCAAGAAACAATGCCAACGATCAAGTATCCATCAATCAATCAATCTCAAAAATAGTACAGCTCAACTGCACTGTACAGTCGACTGTCTTCGGAACCAGTCGACTGTTCTGATCAAACAATAATCCTCACATTTCTGAACATGCCCAATTATCAATAAATCTCAATACCACGATGTGTGTCCAACCATCTATCACCAATAATGCCATAGATCGGATACCGCATGTATCCATCTACAAAACTAAAGAGGGTATAGATCAAATACATACCCGGCATGCATCACCAATAGTGACTATTACACCGACGAACATATTCATCTACAAACAAACTAAAGAGGGTATAGATCGAATACATACCCGGCATGCATCACCAATAGTGACTATTACACCGACGAACATATTCATCTACAAACAGACCAAAGAGGGTATAGATTGAATACATACCCGGCATGCATCACCAATAGTGACTATTACACCGACGAACATATTCATCTACAAACAGACTAAAGAGGGTATAGATTGAATACATACCCGGCATGCATCACCAATAGTGACTATTACACCGACGAACATATTCATCTACAAACAAACCAAAGAGGGTATAGATCGAATACATACCCAGCATGCATCACCAATAGTGACTATTACACCGACGAACATATTCATCTTGTAACACCCCGAATTTCAAATAAGGATAAATTCGAGATTTCACAGGATCTTTACTTCACTTCGTACAATTTTACAAGGAATTTAAAACTTTTATTCACAATACATCAGAGTTCCATTACAACTTGGTTTTACACAGCGGAAGAATGAAATTTACAATAAAATATTTACAACATCTTTAAAATAAAACAGCATCAGCATATCCACTTTATAGCTCCATGAATGGTCCTTTACCTGCATGTCAATCTGTGGGCACGTCAGTCACTTACAACTGACGAAATGTTATACACGGCTATCCTCTCTATGCCGGGAATAGTATAACGATCTCATACTTTAACAAATCACAAAAAAATTGAATGAACATATAAAGTGTCAAAAGTGATTTTTCTAAATATAAGTGTATGTCATGCCTTAATGCCTAATGCACACAATTCTACGCTAGGATGACACTAATGCACACTTGTTCGGATTCTATGCATCCCATACTACATAGGTCCGAGGGCAAGTGCCTACGTTCTCCACAATAAAGGGCTCGATCCCTCGCCATGAAAACTACCCGGTAGCAAAACAAAGTTCAGGCTATTCCACGAATGTGAATCCCAGCCTTGGAGTCCACCGCCAGCTGTTATAACAGATTCCACATCGTACGAACCGTCCCGTATGTGACCCTCTAGCCCAGTATATATATATATACATTGGAGACGGTAAACACAAAAATCCATCCGTCCGACTACTCAAGATCTTGGAGTCCACCGCCGACCCGTCCTCATAGTCCCGGATTAAAAATATAATAATCCGTCTCCTACAGGGCAACCTCAGTCCACCAACTGGGTCTATAGTCTTGGAGTCCACCGCCGACTATATAGAGCACCCCACTTACGTTTCCCTAAGTTTACTACATCTCCACTTATGTGCCTAAATTTTCTTAAGTTCAAGACATGAATAATCTCCACATGTAGAATTAGTTGTTACTTCCTACCGGACTTAGTCAACAAATACGAGATGGCTCCATAACCACATCTCAAAATCACAACTCAACATTCTTTTATTTCAATAATGCCGGTACCGAGGTCTTACTAACTCAAAGTCATAAGCTTTCATGTACAAGGTACATATACCCCTTAATAATCCTGTCTTAAACCTAGTTATTTTCATCTTCAACTCATTCACAAATGGTCAATAACTTGTCTCAATTCATGATCTAATTATTCATTCATAATTTTCATAGCAAAATAATTCTTTTCAATTACACAATTTCATTACATGAATTTTATCACAAAAATCCAGGCTCATATGGTGTCTCGATTCACTTCGAGATATTCCTTAACAAAATACAAATGCAATCTCTTTAAGAGTAATCACTTCACAAAAATTTTATATTGTACTCTTCTTCACAAAAGAGAATTTTATTCTCAATTAATAATTTTGAAGTCGCATAATCCTATCTCAATTTCCATTTTTATTTCTTCCTATCTCAAATCCTCGTTAAAACTTATCAATTACACAAAAACAATCTTTAAGAATAAATTCTTCATTTATGTTTTATGAATACTAAAATTTTTCCAAAATGAAACACTTTTGAAAGTTTTTACCCAACTGACCCACTCTCGAAACTATTTACCAAATTGGCCTACTCACTATCAAAATTACAGATCTAGTTCCCACGAAAGTTTTTACCAAATTGACCCACTTTCAAAACTATTTACCAAATCATTTTAAAACCCCAAAAATAAAATATAAGTCACCAGGGAGTTTTGAACCCGTGACTATTCTCAACCAAACCCAAGTTTATTACGCTAACCAATAGTCCACTGTGACTACTTGTCATGAGAAACAAAACTAATCTTTTGTTCAAACTTTCTATTATTCTATTTTCATCAAAACTCGATTTTCCTCTTGATCTAATCTTGCATGTAATTATAATTGGTTCATCTATATTGAGTTTACTTTCTCACAGTAACCCATAATTTTATAATGCATAAAAATAAAACTAACTTTCAAATTTTTATATGAATTTGCATTTATTCAATTCAATCAAAGTTGCACACTACATCTTTTGCAATCAAAGAGTTTAATAGCATCAAATTTACATTACAAAAATATAGTTGCTTATCAAAAGGAAAACTCAACAATTAATCACATGATCAAAAATCTCTACATTCATGTATACTAGTGCATGGCAAAAATAAATTCTTTTCTCATTTATCAACTAACAAGTTGTAATTTAATGATTCACTACTATTCACCACATCCAATAGCATAGATTGTTCTACTCTTTTTTTTTTTCAAAATCAAATCCTACACTACACATTTATTTTCTTATTAGCATGCACATTATCTATAATTTAGAAAGTAGGAGACACCCACCTTTATGTTTTACTACTCATTTTTCATCACATACAAAAGTGTAAATTAAATCTACTTTTCATATCTCATTCAAAATATACATTCTCCCAAGAAGAAGTTTTAACATGAATCATGGTATTAATTCTCACATCATAATTTTCTATTATTTAACCACACACATATTATTCATATCATGTATAATAGCATGAAAAATCACCTACATATCAATATCATCTCATAGAACTAATTTATAATTTCTAGCATGATATTTCTACAACTAGAAAGTAAGAAACCACCCACCTTTTGAAGCTTGAACAATGAAAGAAAATGAACACCTCTTCTAGCTCCAAAGTGACCTCCTAGATCTTCTCCTCCTAGCAAGGGCCTCCAAACATAAGAACACTCTCTTCTATCTTACTTTCTTTCTTCTCTTTTCTTTTCTTTTCTTTCTCTTTTCTTTAATTCTAATTTTTGTGTGTGAAATGAAAAGGGGTATAGTGCTATTTATAGGATATGTAGAGGGTTCAATTTGCAAAATTACCCACCTAATAAATTACTCAAATTAATTTCTAACCTTTCATATTTTTAACTCCTAAAACTCTCATTTTTTTATCTTCCCACCTCTTAAAAAACTTAACTCTTATAACCTACAACCTCTTCCTCTCCCCTACAATTTCCAACCGACCTACCTTCATGTGCAGCATACTACCGTGGGCCCCTTCCCACTTGTGTTATATCCTACATGGCTATTTGACTTGGTCAAAGCCAAACAAAGCACAGCACATATGTGCTTGCAACCGTGGGGCCCCCATTTCAAAACAGGACTAAAAAAAGAATCCATTGCTAACAATGGATCGAAATGGGTGTAAATGAAATTTCCATTTCCCCCATTTAATCATCATTTTCCAAACCCCAACCTCCATTTCTTAAAACGCTACTCAAAAAAAGAGCAGTACACAATCATTATTACTAGATTGCAATGGGTTTCAATTTAATCTCCATTTTCATTTAAACCAAACCATATTATAAAACCAACTTAGTATATGTTTATATATATACTATATATATGTTTAGTAAAAATAGTTTACCTAAAAAAATCAAAATGCATCTAGCACAATTAAAATAAGTACACACACTCAAAAATTTATTTTGAAAACGGATACCAAAATACGTTCGCCAAAAACACGTGCATCGCACGTGAAATATCAAAATGCGAAAATCGACTTTATCAAAAAAAAAAATATTTTTTTAAATATAATCGAAAACAATATAAGAAAAATATATTTACTAATATTATGTATTTCCATGATGAAATCATTGCACGTAGAAAACACGTGCATTGTACGTGCAGAAAATCAGAAAATGTATTTTAATCTAAATAGGGGAAAAATAAATTTCTGTTTTATAAAATATATTTAAATACATAAAAATAAATAATTTAAACCTATAGAAAATATTGTACGTAGTGGTGGAAACACGTGCATCAAAACACGTAAAAAGCACGTAAATCATAGGAATTAAATATTATATTTTAGTTGACTAAAATCAATACGGAAAATGTATAAATAGTATGAATCCAAAATATGTAGTGAAACACATTACAAAATATACGTGCGTAACACCCAGGGACAAAATTGTAATTTCAATTTTGCGGGGTGTTACACTCTCCCCCCCTTAGAGTAGTTCCGTCCCCGGAACTCGCTAGGGTAAAGGTTGTATTTTGTACATGCCAAAGAAAATATTATTCTTGTATTTAAGAAACTGCAAACTTTAAAATATGCAATAATAATCGTACCGAATGGAAACAAAATGGTAGGTCATATTCATATAGGTAGAAATTTTCAATCTTGTTAAGAACATATAGGATAAGAAACTAGAGTACCATGGAAATCAAAATCATATAAAATGAGTGCTCATAAGAAAATTTCATAAGATAAATCCAGAATAATAAATGAAGAAAATATTTGTTGAAATATTAATTTAATAAATGGCAATTTAAAACTTGGCAAAATACGTAAAGTAATATTAGATATAAACGGGTAAATATAAAGTGACATAAATACATGAAGGACAAAATTTTAAGTTTGAAAAATAGGTTTAAAATATCAAGACTAAGGAAGATAGACAAATAATAAATATTCAAATCATAAAAATATTTATTTGAAAAAAAAAAAATATGGAGAAAGTAGCATGATAAAAATCTACAAAATAATTTGAGAGGAAAGTGTGTAAGGTATCATGATTGACGGTCCAAGCTACCACGCTTCCACTGCGCCACTCTGATACCCAGGGGCAAAATGTGCTCGCATACACTCTCATACCAATGTATACAAGGAGGACATCATGACGACTCTAGCCATCCAAAAGAGAGAGAGAAAACATCAGTGCATAGAGCAACACAAATGTAAATCACTTACATTTAAATCTCTATAGACTGAAACTCACACTCTAGTGTCTGCAGGAATAATATTGTAACTACTCAATAAGGTGTCATGGGTTCTAAACTATAGTTAATGATCTTATTACTCTTTCCTAAACAAATCTTTAGTCTATCAAGTTCTGATTCACTTGGGTTAGCTGTAAGAGTCGGTTCCCAGCTAGCGGTGGTCCGAAGACGCTTAAATACCGTGTCGCTTAGGGTTGTTTACACCCGGTTGACAGAAGGACTCTTTTGGCTTGTTCCCAAATTTATCGTCACTTTTTATCGTTCCTTATAAACTTGTACTACTTGTGAAGCATGCTCTGATACCATCTGTAACGCCCCGAATTTCAAATAAGGATAAATTCGAGATTTCACAGGATCTTTACTTCACTTCGTACAATTTTACAAGGAATTTAAAACTTTTATTCACAATACATCAGAGTTCCATTACAACTTGGTTTTACACAGCGGAAGAATGAAATTTACAATAAAACATTTACAACATCTTTAAAATAAAACAGCATCAGCATATCCACTTTATAGCTCCATGAATGGTCCTTTACCTGCATGTCAATCTGTGGGCACGTCAGTCACTTACAACTGACGAAATGTTATACACGGCTATCCTCTCTATGCCGGGAATAGTATAACGATCTCATACTTTAACAAATCACAAAAAAATTGAATGAACATATAAAGTGTCAAAAGTGATTTTTCTAAATATAAGTGTATGTCATGCCTTAATGCCTAATGCACACAATTCTACGCTAGGATGACACTAATGCACACTTGTTCGGATTCTATGCATCCCATACTACATAGGTCCGAGGGCAAGCGCCTACGTTCTCCACAATAAAGGGCTCGATCCCTCGCCATGAAAACTACCCAGTAGCAAAACAAAGTTCAGGCTATTCCACGAATGTGAATCCCAGCCTTGGAGTCCACCGCCAGCTGTTATAACAGATTCCACATCGTACGAACCGTCCCGTATGTGACCCTCTAGCCCAGTATATATATATATACATTGGAGACGGTAAACACAAAAATCCATCCGTCCGACTACTCAAGATCTTGGAGTCCACCGCCGACCCGTCCTCATAGTCCCGGATTAAAAATATAATAATCCGTCTCCTACAGGGCAACCTCAGTCCACCAACTGGGTCTATAGTCTTGGAGTCCACCGCCGACTATATAGAGCACCCCACTTACGTTTCCCTAAGTTTACTACATCTCCACTTATGTGCCTAAATTTTCTTAAGTTCAAGACATGAATAATCTCCACATGTAGAATTAGTTGTTACCTCCTACCGGACTTAGTCAACAAATACGAGATGGCTCCATAACCACATCTCAAAATCACAACTCAACATTCTTTTATTTCAATAATGCCGGTACCGAGGTCTTACTAACTCAAAGTCATAAGCTTTCATGTACAAGGTACATATACCCCTTAATAATCCTGTCTTAAACCTAGTTATTTTCATCTTCAACTCATTCACAAATGGTCAATAACTTGTCTCAATTCATGATCTAATTATTCATTCATAATTTTCATAGCAAAATAATTCTTTTCAATTACACAATTTCATTACATGAATTTTATCACAAAAATCCAGGCTCATATGGTGTCTCGATTCACTTCGAGATATTCCTTAACAAAATACAAATGCAATCTCTTTAAGAGTAATCACTTCACAAAAATTTTATATTGTACTCTTCTTCACAAAAGAGAATTTTATTCTCAATTAATAATTTTGAAGTCGCATAATCCTATCTCAATTTCCATTTTTATTTCTTCCTATCTCAAATCCTCGTTAAAACTTATCAATTACACAAAAACAATCTTTAAGAATAAATTCTTCATTTATGTTTTATGAATACTAAAATTTTTCCAAAATGAAACACTTTTGAAAATTTTTACCCAACTGACCCACTCTCGAAACTATTTACCAAATTGGCCTACTCACTATCAAAATTACAGATCTAGTTCCCACGAAAGTTTTTACCAAATTGACCCACTTTCAAAACTATTTACCAAATCATTTTAAAACCCCAAAAATAAAATATAAGTCACCAGGGAGTTTTGAACCCGTGACTATTCTCAACCAAACCCAAGTTTATTATGCTAACCAATAGTCCACTGTGACTACTTGTCATGAGAAACAAAACTAATCTTTTGTTCAAACTTTCTATTATTCTATTTTCATCAAAACTCGATTTTCCTCTTGATCTAATCTTGCATGTAATTATAATTGGTTCATCTATATTGAGTTTACTTTCTCACAGTAACCCATAATTTTATAATGCATAAAAATAAAACTAACTTTCAAATTTTTATATGAATTTGCATTTATTCAATTCAATCAAAGTTGCACACTACATCTTTTGCAATCAAAGAGTTTAATAGCATCAAATTTACATTACAAAAATATAGTTGCTTATCAAAAGGAAAACTCAACAATTAATCACATGATCAAAAATCTCTACATTCATGTATACTAGTGCATGGCAAAAATAAATTCTTTTCTCATTTATCAACTAACAAGTTGTAATTTAATGATTCACTACTATTCACCACATCCAATAGCATAGATTGTTCTACTCTTTTTTTTTTTCAAAATCAAATCCTACACTACACATTTATTTTCTTATTAGCATGCACATTATCTATAATTTAGAAAGTAGGAGACACCCACCTTTATGTTTTACTACTCATTTTTCATCACATACAAAAGTGTAAATTAAATCTACTTTTCATATCTCATTCAAAATATACATTCTCCCAAGAAGAAGTTTTAACATGAATCATGGTATTAATTCTCACATCATAATTTTCTATTATTTAACCACACACATATTATTCATATCATGTATAATAGCATGAAAAATCACCTACATATCAATATCATCTCATAGAACTAATTTATAATTTCTAGCATGATATTTCTACAACTAGAAAGTAAGAAACCACCCACCTTTTGAAGCTTGAACAATGAAAGAAAATGAACACCTCTTCTAGCTCCAAAGTGACCTCCTAGATCTTCTCCTCCTAGCAAGGGCCTCCAAACATAAGAACACTCTCTTCTATCTTACTTTCTTTCTTCTCTTTTCTTTTCTTTTCTTTCTCTTTTCTTTAATTCTAATTTTTGTGTGTGAAATGAAAAGGGGTATAGTGCTATTTATAGGATATGTAGAGGGTTCAATTTGCAAAATTACCCACCTAATAAATTACTCAAATTAATTTCTAACCTTTCATATTTTTAACTCCTAAAACTCCCATTTTTTTATCTTCCCACCTCTTAAAAAACTTAACTCTTATAACCTACAACCTCTTCCTCTCCCCTACAATTTCCAACCGACCTACCTTCATGTGCAGCATACTACCGTGGGCCCCTTCCCACTTGTGTTATATCCTACATGGCTATTTGACTTGGTCAAAGCCAAACAAAGCACAGCACATATGTGCTTGCAACCGTGGGGCCCCCATTTCAAAACAGGACTAAAAAAAGAATCCATTGCTAACAATGGATCGAAATGGGTGTAAATGAAATTTCCATTTCCCCCATTTAATCATCATTTTCCAAACCCCAACCTCCATTTCTTAAAACGCTACTCAAAAAAAGAGCAGTACACAATCATTATTACTAGATTGCAATGGGTTTCAATTTAATCTCCATTTTCATTTAAACCAAACCATATTATAAAACCAACTTAGTATATGTTTATATATATACTATATATATGTTTAGTAAAAATAGTTTACCTAAAAAAATCAAAATGCATCTAGCACAATTAAAATAAGTACACACACTCAAAAATTTATTTTGAAAACGGATACCAAAATACGTTCGCCAAAAACACGTGCATCGCACGTGAAATATCAAAATGCGAAAATCGACTTTATCAAAAAAAAAAATATTTTTTTAAATATAATCGAAAACAATATAAGAAAAATATATTTACTAATATTATGTATTTCCATGATGAAATCATTGCACGTAGAAAACACGTGCATTGTACGTGCAGAAAATCAGAAAATGTATTTTAATCTAAATAGGGGAAAAATAAATTTCTGTTTTATAAAATATATTTAAATACATAAAAATAAATAATTTAAACCTATAGAAAATATTGTACGTAGTGGTGGAAACACGTGCATCAAAACACGTAAAAAGCACGTAAATCATAGGAATTAAATATTATATTTTAGTTGACTAAAATCAATACGGAAAATGTATAAATAGTATGAATCCAAAATATGTAGTGAAACACATTACAAAATATACGTGCGTAACACCCAGGGACAAAATTGTAATTTCAATTTTGCGGGGTGTTACACATCTACAAACAAACCAAAGAGGGTATAGATCGAATACATTCCCGGCATGCATCACCAATAGTGACTATTACACCGACGAACATATTCATCTACAAACAAACTAAAGAAGGTATAGATCGAATACATACCCGGCATGCATCACCAATAGTGACTATTACACCGACGAACATATTCATCTACAAACAGACTAAAGAGGGTATAGATTGAATACATACCCGGCATGCATCACCAATAGTGACTATTACACCGACGAACATATTCATCTACAAACAGACTAAAGAGGGTATAGATTGAATACATACCCGGCATGCATCACCAATAGTGACTATTACACCGACGAACATATTCATCTACAAACAAACCAAAGAGGGTATAGATCGAATACATACCCGGCATGCATCACCAATAGTGACTATTACATCGACGAACATATTCATCTACAAACAAACCAAAGAGGGTATAGATCGAATACATCCCCAGCATGCATCACCAATAGTGACTATTACACCGACGAACATATTCATCTACAAACAAACTAAAGAAGGTATAGATCGAATACATACCCGGCATGCATCACCAATAGTGACTATTACACCGACGAACATATTCATCTACAAACAAACTAACGATAACAAGAACCTTCAAGATCATGAAAACTCATCAGAACCAGTCGACTTATGCTACAATAAGTCGACTGCCTCGAGAACCAATATCCAAGATTATAACAAGTGCAGTAAGTCGGCTTAATCAACCATCAGTCGACTTACCCGAAACAATTATCAATAATTCTCCAGGAACAATCCAAGTGCTAACAGTCGACTCATAGGGGGTAATGGTCGACTGTCCCGAAAGACTGAACAAAACTTTACTCAGCATACCAGTCGACTGATAATAGTACCAGTCGACTGTCCCGAACGATTTCTCAAAGTCTGAAAATACGAAAACAGGGTCGTACTAGTCGACTGAGTCGTGGACCAGTCGACTGTCGGCCTACGATTCTCACAAACTAGGTCTGAAATCAATAATCAATACTGGAGTCTATCTCAACACCAAATCTCTTCCACAACTCAAATCTAATCCAATTCGTAATAACAAGGTCCAGAGATTCATCCATCCATTTTCTTATTTTCATAAACATAATCAAATCTTAACATGTTTCAAGCAATCAAGAATTGTCAATCGAGATCTACTAATCTTTCATGGATCTCACATACATACTACGAATAACAATCATGGCATCGATTTCATACAAAATACGAAAATATCAAACAAAACAGCATGCAACATACACATACACAAAACAAGTCCATATCACTCACCTTTTAGAATCAAGAAGAATCCACAAAAAGCCTTCCTTTGCTAGACCCAAGAACTTCTTCTCCAATCACCCAGAAAATAGTAATATATTAAATCTGGAGTTGTGCAGCGAATGACGGCTGCACACCCTCTTTTATACAGGCCGGGATTGAAAGAAATTAGGGTTTTGAAGTACTTTTGCAAAATAGTCCCTTTTCCAATTTATTACTTCACATATATAACCTTCCTTAGTCAAAATAGGTTAAATAAATCAAAACTAAATAAAATCCCTTTACCACAAAGTTTTCCAACAATCCAGCACGGTCCAGAGATAAGAAAATCCCGGATTTACACTCAGGGTGGCGATTTTGCACAAAAGCCCTCCCTTTTGTAATATTTGCAAATATATCATAAAATACTTATAAAAATCTAGAAAAATCCGAAATAATATCTAATAATACATATTATAGTTTCCAATAAAAATATATGACTTTTACCTTCCAGAAAAACATTTGCACTAGATTCTACATAAATTCCATATTTGCAAAAACACCCTTTTTGTTTAAACCTTCACCAAATCGACTTTAAATAAATTTCAAATATATTTAAATTCAAATGATGACCATGGAGAACCAAATTATCAGTAAAAACAAATTTTCATAGTTTATTTAAGATCCAAACGACTTTTTACATAAAAGCCCCTCTCTTTCGAGATATTTATAAAAATAGTTTCTTTATTCAGAAAAATCCCAATATTTAGAATACACTCCATAATAAGTATGAAAACTTATTAAAAATATCAAATTGTATATTTACACCAAAATTATTTGCACGTGTTTCGCACGTGTTCCAAAGATAAATCTTTTAGAAAATATCAATTAAATCCTCAAAATTCATTTAAATCCATTTTCAAATAATAAAATAATATTTGAAAATACGGGGTTCTACAGGATAGATGCGGATTTGTTTGTAGATCTAATGTATAGATGTGGTTGGCAAGGCAGGGATGATCGGCGTCAAGATGGCTGACGTCGAGGGGAGGTGCTGCACCGTCAGGAGAGGTGAAGGCTGAGCGGGAGTGGGAGTGACTTCCGCCAGTGGGATGTACGGTCATTCCGAGGTCAGACCACCATTTGCGGCCTGGCGTCTGCCGTCGGGGATGGCTTGTAAGCAGCGTCAAGTTGCGATTGAGGGCATATAGGGATGACGTCAGGGCGACGACGAGGTTGAAAGAGGAGATTGGATGGCTAGCTTCAGGTGTGTTCGACTACGGGCGTGTGGTCGACAGCACCGACAAGGTGATGTCAAGGGCAGAGTGAGATGTGGCAGGTTGATGGCTTTGTCGGCGGTGTACTGGCCAGGCAGAAGGGATCAATGGCTTCGACCCATCACTGCAGATTGGTATGACCTCCAGTTTGATGAGTATGAGTTTGCTCACATGGTGTTTGGTGGAATGCCCATAAGAAGATGTGGGGGACGAGGGTGATGGGAGAGTGAGGGAAGTGGTTGCAAGCGTCTGACATCGAGATTGCCTCAGCTGGGGTGGTCGTCAGAAGAGTCGGCTCGTCGAAGTGAGGAGGGGGGTTTGGGTTGAAATTTAAAATTTGAAATTCAGATTAGAGTTATTGAATTTCAAATTAGATTTGGGGAAAGATTCAGATGATTCAAATTTCGATTTAGGGTTTCGAAATTTAAATTTGAATTGGAAGTGTGAAGGGGGAGATTCTTTGAATTTGAAATTTCAATATAGATTTTTGAAATTTAAATTTTAGTTGGGGAGTGTGAGGTGAATATTTTAGTGTAATTTGAATTTCAAACTAGCTTTGTTTGTAATTTAAATTACATTTGGTGGAGTTATCGGTGAGTGCATGCGTTCTCATTTTCGGTTGAGAACAACGACTACTATTGAGAGCTGGATTTGACGCGATTGAAAGATGGCGCCGCGGTGTGGTTGGTTTGGCGGATACACGACGACAACGTCGTAAGGAGAGGAGTAAGCATGCCAGCAAGAAATGGTGGCTGTGATTGTTGCCTGGAGGACGATTGGGGGATGGCGAGGGAGTCTGGGGTGGAGAGCTAGTGCAATGAATTTTGAATTCCAAATTTGATTTTTGTTGGAACTCAAAGTACATCTTGGAAGTTTTGATGGGAGAACAGGGTGCAGATGCCTAGTCTACAAGTTTAGCTAGGGGAGGGACTAGTTATGGATGTAGGCTATACTTTGTAATTGTTCTCCACTATTCTGCTTAGGAACAAACACTACAAGATTCGCGAACTACACAGGCGTATATTTCCCGGCGTTTTACCAATCGCGCCGGTGTAGAATAAGACCAAGATTGGATCGCAAAATTGTATAGTTATACACCGGTGGCCTCTACAAAATGCTGGTGAATTATAATATTCACCGGCGTTTTAATAAAAACACGTCGGGAAATAGAAAGCGACAATATACCCCACATATCCTCTCCCATTCACCGGCGTTTATTAATAAAAATGCCGGTGAATTTACTGGGATAAATCCCCAATCCTACCGCGAAAGCCATACATTTCGTTTTGGTTTTTTTTCCTCAACCCTAATTTTTTCGCTCGCCGTCGCCACTGGGCCTCCTTCCCTTCCTCGACAACTCCTCCGCCATCGGAGTGGGTTCCACGTCAATTTTCCCGTCAGGGCCGTCGTGGCTGTGCCCACATCGACGTCCACGCACTCTTTATCCCGCTCACTCATTTCTCTCTCATCGCAAGTACTCTCTCTCTCTCTCTCTCTCTCTACTTCTTGATTTTGTTTTGGGGACTATGCTCAAGAACTCATGCGATCTCGAATCTCGTCTCTATTTTTGCTTCACTGTGCTATTCTGTGATGGGATCTAGGTTTCAATGTGTTACTCTGTGATTGTAGCTAGGTTTTAATTTCAGTGGCTTGTTGTTAATGAGATTTTGAGGGATTTAATCTCTGTTTATGTTTGTGAGAATTTTGGGTGGTAATGGTTTGAAACTCAATTTAGGGGATTTCTCGAATCTCTGTTTACTCTGTGATTGGATCTATTTTTGCTTCGGCATTTTTGCTTCACTGTTTTTGTAAGGAGTAATTTAGGAAAGATTTGAAACTCAATTTGCCAAAAATGTGGCAATATACTCAGATTTGGAGTTTTGCCAAAAATGTGGCAATATACTCAATTTTAGGGGATTGTTAATGTTAGTGATGCATGGGAATGACAAGATGAAGTACTTTATTGTCTTGAGAGAGATTCTAGGATTGGTATATGTGTTTGAGTTTGCTTTCTAGGATTGGAAAATGTTAAAAGGAAGTGTTTGAAATCAAAACATATGAAAATTTCAATGTGCTCTAGTCTTCGAGGTTTGGCACTGCCTGTTAACCATCTGAAATGTTTTTATCCTTGTTTTCATGCTTGTTAGCATGGAACTATTTCAGCATGGAATTTCAATCAATCACTTTGTTGTATTGCTTGATGTATTTGGCACTCTCTGTAGCTGTTGCATATGCTTGTAATTGCCAACAAACATATTTTGGCAGATGAGTAAAGTTATTACTTATTTGTCTAGTAACAATTTGCTTCAATAATGATGTTTGAGAGGGCATGTGATACTTTATAGGCCATTAACACTACAAAAGATACTCGATTTACCGGCAAATATTCTCCGGTGTTTTACTAGTAGCGCCGAGGTAGGGAGCGAATAGGAATGGGGCGCCAGAAGGGATGGTTATACACCGGCGGTCGCTTTAAAACGCTCGTCAATCCGCGTATTCACCGACGTTTTATTTAAAAACGCCGGTGAAGTGTATTATTCACCGGCGTTTTAATAATAAACGCAGTTGAATATACCTACACATTCACCGGCGTGTCTAATTGAAACAACGGTGAAAAGCTGCGATAAATCCCATCTACCCTAACCTTTCGCTCGCCATTTTCCCAAACCCCAAAAAAATAAAAAAAAGAGGGCGCTTCGTTTTCCCTCCTTCCTCGCTCTACTTTCCGCACGTTTGCCTCCGCCGCTTCATCCTCTTCGACAGCCTTCGACCTTTCGTCATCGTCCCTTCTTCCCTTCGTCATTTTCGATTTCCCTCCTCCCTATCTCGATTTGGAGGTGAATCGGCGATCGAAAACCACCGTGTCGCCACACTCTCTCTCTATCTCCTCCCCCCGCGCTCGTCGCCCCGCTCTCTCTCTCTCTCTTCGGTATCATCTCTTGATTTCCCTTATTTTTGAAACTTAGCATGTTTTTTCTGATAGATGCATCTTGATTTCCTTAACATGAATGGTTTAGTTGGGATGAAGAATTAATAGAAAAATATATGCTTAGGTACTGGAAATTTTCATGTTCTTTTACTATTAAAGAAGCTGATTTCATGCATCTGATTGTCATCTTGGCATGTTTTTTTAACCAAAATGGGTTCACTGTGAACTGAGGATGCTATAGCTACGTATGCGAAAATCCTCCGGATATGCACAACAATTGGGTTTTAGATTTAGTTGGGCTAAAGAATTAGTAGAGCAACAAATATGCTCAGATAATGGAAATTTTCATTTCAAGATACTGTTAAAGTAACCTGTTTGCCCTCTTTGGCATGATTTTTTAACCAAAAATGGGTTCACTTCCAAACTAAGTATGCTGCTAGAATTTTCATCTTCTTTTACTGTTAATGAAGCTTATTTCATGCATCTGATTGTCTTCTTGGCATGTTTTTTTGACCAAAATGGGTTCACTGTGAACTGAGGATGCTATAGCTACGTATGCCAAAATCCGCCGGATATGCACAACAATTGGGTTTTAGATTTAGTTGGGCTCAAGAATTAGTAGAGCAGCATATAAGCTCAGATAATGGAAATTTTCATTTTAAGATACTGTTAAAGTAACTTGTTTGCCCTCTTTGGCATGATTTTTTAACCAAAAATGGGTTCACTTCCAAACTAAGTATGCTGCTAGAATTTTCATATTCTTTTACTGTTAAAGAAGCTGATTTCATGCATCTGATTGTCATCTTGGCATGTTTTTTTAACCAAAATGGGTTCACTGTGAACTGAGGATGCTATAGCTACGTATGCGAAAATCCTCAGGATATGCACAACAATTGGGTTTTAGATTTAGTTGGGCTAAAGAATTAGTAGAGCAACATATATGCTCAGATAATGGAAATTTTCATTTCAAGATACTGTTAAAGTAACCTGTTTGCCCTCTTTGGCATGATTTTTTAACCAAAAATGGGTTCACTTCCAAACTAAGTATGCTGCTAGCATTTTCATCTTCTTTTACTGTTAATGAAGCTTATTTCATGCATCTGATTGTCTTCTTGGCATGTTTTTTTGATATTAAATGGGTTCACTGTGAACTGAGAATGGTATAGCTGTATGCCAAAATCCTCCGGATATGCACAACAATTGGGTTTTAGATTTAGTTGGGCTCAAGAATTAGTAGAGCAACATTTAAGCTCAGATAATGGAAATTTTCATTTCAAGATACTTTTAAAGTAACCTGTTTGCCTCTTTGGCATGATTTTTTAACCAAAAATGGGTTCACTTCCAAACTAAGTATGCTGCTAGAATTTTCATATTCTTTTACTGTTAAAGAAGCTGATTTCATGCATCTGATTGTCATCTTGGCATGTTTTTTTAACCAAAATGGGTTCACTGTGAACTGAGGATGCTATAGCTACGTATGCGAAAATCCTCAGGATATGCACAACAATTGGGTTTTAGATTTAGTTGGGCTAAAGAATTAGTAGAGCAACATATATGCTCAGATAATGGAAATTTTCATTTCAAGATACTGTTAAAGTAACCTGTTTGCCCTCTTTGGCATGATTTTTTAACCAAAAATGGGTTCACTTCCAAACTAAGTATGCTGCTAGCATTTTCATCTTCTTTTACTGTTAATGAAGCTTATTTCATGCATCTGATTGTCTTCTTGGCATGTTTTTTTGATATTAAATGGGTTCACTGTGAACTGAGAATGGTATAGCTGTATGCCAAAATCCTCCGGATATGCACAACAATTGGGTTTTAGATTTAGTTGGGCTCAAGAATTAGTAGAGCAACATTTAAGCTCAGATAATGGAAATTTTCATTTCAAGATACTTTTAAAGTAACCTGTTTGCCTCTTTGGCATGATTTTTTAACCAGAAATGGGTTCACTTCCAAACTGAGTATGCTGCTAGCATCCCCAACTTCTTTCACTGTTAATGAAGCTGATTTCATGCATCTGATTATCTTCTTGGCATGTTTTTTTGATATTAAATGGGTTCACTGTGAACTGAGGATGCTATAGCTGTATGCCAAAATCCTCCGGATATGCACAACAATTGGGTTTTAGATTTAGTTGGGCTAAAGAATTGATAGAGCAACATATAAGCTCAGATAATGGAACTTTTCATTTCAAGATACTGTTAAAGTAACCTGTTTGCCCTCTTTGGCATGATTTTTTAACCAAAAATGGGTTCACTTCCAAACTGAGTATGCTGCTAGCATTTTCATCTTCTTTTACAGTTAATGAAGCTTATTTCATGCATCTGATTGTCTTCTTGGCATGTTTTTTTGATATTAAATGGGTTCACTGTGAACTGAGGATGGTATAGCTGTATGCCAAAATCCTCCGGATATGCACAACAATTGGGTTTTAGATTTAGTTGGGCTAAAGAATTGATAGAGCAACATATAAGCTCAGATAATGGAAATTTTCATTTCAAGATACTGTTCAAGTAACCTGCAGATTGCCATCTTTGGCATGATTTTTTAACCAAAAATGGGTTCACTTCCAAACTAAGTATGCTGCTAGCATAGGCCTCATCTTCTTTCACTGTTAATGAAGCTGATTTCATGCATCTGATTGTCTTCTTGGCATGTTTTTTTGATATTAAATGGGTTCACTGTGAACTGAGGATGGTATAGCTGTATGCCAAAATCCTCCGCATATGCACAACAATTGGGTTTTAGATTTAGTTGGGCTCAAGAATTAGTAGAGCAACATTTAAGCTCAGATAATGGAAATTTTCATTTCAAGATACTTTTAAAGTAACCTGTTTGCCATCTTTGGCATGATTTTTTAACCAAAAATGGGTTCACTTCCAAAGTGAGTATGCTGCTAGCATCCCCAACTTCTTTTACTGCTAATGAAGCTTATTTTATTAAGATCCAGGATGGCAAATTTTGATTGGGTTGTGATTGGATTGTTCAGTGGCTGTTTTCTATGTTCTTAATTGGGCTGTGATTAGAAAGAGAGGGCTCGAGTGGAGATCTGGAAACCCATATAGAGACATCTTGTTCATAATAATTTATTGTTATTGTTGTTCTTGTCGCTCTTGCTGTTGTTGCTGATGTCTCTTTGTGTTCGTGTGCTGAAGGGAAACAAGGGATGAGAGAGAGATGAGGAAAATGCCGCTATGTTAGCCTGGTGTATCCAAAGTCTCTACCATCCTTCTTTCTGTTTCCATTTCTGATGTCTCTTTGTGTTCGTGTGCTGAAGGGAAACAAGGGATGAGAGAGAGATGAGGAAAATGCCGCTATGTTAGCCTGGTGTATCCAAAGTCTCTACCATTCTTCTTTCTGTTTCCATTTCTGGCTTCTATATTTGGTTTCCTTCCACGATGACAGTTCCCTAAAAATACACTTGATATGAGCCTTATCTTATTTTTCTTATTTTTCTTATATTTGGTTTCCGTCCACGATGACAGTTTCATGGATTGTCTGAACAATCCATGAAAGACATGCTTAGATACTGAATTTTCATTTGTTTTACTGTTTTAGATAGTGGATATTCCCAATCAGAGGAGAATATAAAGTTTTCAAGTTAGATACTGAATTTTTATTTATTTTGTTATTTTAGATATATTTAAAAACAAAATTAAGTACTAGATTTTTAGCATTGCAATGTAATTATTTTACCTCTCTATATATCATTAACAATTCCATTTGCAATTGGCACCTTGATCTTATAATTTAAGATACAGTTAGATTTTTTTGCAAGTTCAAAAAATATGTATATTCTGTATTGTGGTCTACTGTTGAATTAAACTATTGTTTTTTTTCTACAGAGCGGTCGCCCAGATGAAGAAAATTCTGATGATCAGAACTGAAGCTCCTCGAGGGGTATGAATCCGTGGTCCTCCTTGCTGTTCTTGTGTCCTTGCTGTATGATTGTTGTTCTTATGTCCTCCTTGCTGTTATGTCAGACTGTTTTTTTTTATGAGAGTTATGTCGGACTGTTAATTTGGGATATTTGAGATATTTGTCAGACTGGTTTGTTGAGATATTTGGGATGTTCGTCGCTATATTAATTTGTTAATTATGACACTGTTAATTTTGCGGTAAATTTGGTTGTGATTATGACACTGTTAATTAGTTTGTTGAGATATTTGGGATATGACACGTGTGAAACTTTATTATTCTTGTGTTTGGTTGTGATTTGCGCATTAATATGCAACGAAATTAGTTGAATCAGTTGTGAATTAGTTTACAGGTTTTGTAAATGAAACTGCGAATTGAAATCGAACGGAAAACCGGAGAAAGGAAAACAAACGGGCATAGATAGACCAGCGTTTTATAAAACGCCAGTCTATCTATTGAATTAGTTGCAGTGTGCGATATACCGGCGTTCACACAAACGCCGGTGTATCCCGTTAAACGCCGGTGTATGCCGTCAGCTGTAACGGTACCAAGAAACACCGGCGTTTTATAAAACGCCGGTGAACCTAACTACACCGGCGTTTTTGATCACGCCGGTGCTTGTAAGTAGGGAAAACCGGACACTCATAAACGCACATACACCGGCGGTCGTCGACCGCCGGTATACGTTCATTCTACACCGGCGTTTCTATAAACGCTGGTGAATTGATAAACACCGGTGGTTTACGACCGCCGGTGAATGTATATTGGGGGTAAAAGAACGGCACTCTGAGACCCCCATACACCGGCATTTTCTGGCCGCCGGTGTAGTTGTAACATTTACCGGCGTCCACTAAAACCGCCGGTGTAGACCCCTTCCTTTCCGCGACGCTCGCTTCGGCTGCATTTGGACCGGCGCTATTATAAACGCCGGTGAAAGTTTCACCGGCGTAAAAAAACGCCGGTAAAGACATAAAAAAAGCCGGGAAATCGAGTTTCTTTTGTAGTGTAAGGATAAAGAAAAAACTGCATTTGAGGGCTTTAGGGGTTGGAAATTATAAGGTGTGATGCCCAGCACATTAAAAATAGTTCATACTGGTGCATGATCTTCTAATTTCAAGTTAAAACTGAATTTGATTTTAAAGTTGAAAAAGACTTGCCATAATCATGGATGACGAATGTGCATCTCCTGGTCAAAAGTAAATCATCCTGAACAAAGGTTAAAACAATAGGTATCATGTTGCATGATCTTCTAATTTCAACTTTAAAATCAAAACATTATTTTATCCTCCAGACTAGAGCACATTCTAGGATTGGTATATGACAAGATGAAGTGCTTCTTCAGTTTGAGTTTGCTTTCTTATGCATTTGGAGATGGGTTAGTTGCTTTTGGAGATGGGTTATTATGCATTTGAGTTTTAGTTTGGTTCAGAGTAAACTGAAATTATTATGCATTTGGAGATGGGTTAGTTGCTTTTTTGTCTGAATTTGGAGATGAGATGGATCATGTATCTGAAATTGCACACTATGATTTTTTGAGGAGCGACTAGTGATGGAAATTTTTTATCTAAACTTTGTATACAATTATATCATGATGTCTACATGAGTATCAGTTTCTAACGTAATGTTCATGCTTGTTGCTTGGGTTTGAAAATGAGATTGTTCTTTGCCGTATGGTTTCAAGTGATGATGAGATGGATTATGTAACTGAAGTTGCATACTATGATTTACAGAGGAGTGACTAGTGATGAAATAATCTTGTTTGAACTTATGTTGTAGTTTCAATTGACAGTTATCTCATGAGTATTATAAAAGTATAAGTTTCATTTCAGTTAGTAGCATTTTTGCATGAATTTGACAGTAAAAGTATTATTTTCCACTCTTTGTAATTCAATAATTTGAATTCCATATTCTGGTTTTGATTGTAAGAGTGCTGCATGTTTTTTTTTTTAAAATTTATTTTTTTAAAAAAATTTATATACCTACACCGGCGTTTGTAAAAACACCGGTGTAGAATGATTATAGGGGAAGAAGACGGTAGTCTTCAATACGCCATACACCGGCGTTTTTGCGACCGCCAGTGTATCTTACAGAAATACCGGCGTTCGTAAAAAATGTCGGTATAGACCCCCCTATTCTGCGACGCCTTATTCGGCGGCATTAGCACCGGCAATTTTAAAAACACCGGTGAATTATTCACCGGCGTTTTAAAACGCCGGTGAATCTCAGAAAAAACGCTCCCAAACCCATTGTGTGTTGTAGTGAGATAGATATAAATTATTTGTACTAGTTGTTTTGTTAATTTTTTATTAATGAAGGGTGAGGATGTCATCTTTTTTCTTAAAAAAAAACAATGATGCCAAGCTAACGAAGTACTACTAGCAACAATGAGGAATTCCTTATCATATAATCTAATGCACCTCTTGCTCCAATTCTTCAGTACTCAGATGATGATCAGCTGAATTCGTTCCTCGTGGAATAATAAACTCAGAGCCCAACAGCAAGACAAAATGCTACACAGAAACTGATTAATCAATAAAAAAAATCTCAACAGAAAAAAGAATAACCCTAGCCTTTTTGCCTCCAGAACAAATGGCAAGGGCGTGAAATCTTCGAACTATGAAATGTCTCCACCTAGACTTCTACATTAGCACAGCATGGATAGAGGTCGAAACCACGCCTAGTGCCACAGAGTGGTTATTTAGTTAACATCTTTCTCATAAATTGACTAAGGTAGATAGATAAGGTTGATATGTTCAAATATGAACAAACTCAAGAAACACATGAATTTTCTGAACTAGAATTAACATTAAAAATTGGGAAGGAAACTAAGATAAATTAAGTGGTGACAAACGCGCATAGGATAAAACATGAGTACCAATAATATATTGCCTACCCATGAATAAGATTAGTTCAGCAGAAAAGACAAGCTGTTATTTAACAGAACTCCTCAGTGACACAAAAAAAAGGTTAATTTTGGACTATTATATTATAGATTTTTACGAGAAAGAACTATAGTTCTGATATCTATGATAGATTTTGCAACTCAAATGGAGTATTATGCAACGCTAGTCATGCTCAGTCAATGTGATATAATATGATTTTTAAGCCAAAGTTCTGTGATCTGATTTACACCGTAAACTAGTATCTTTTACTTGTCAAATTAGCCGTGATGCAGGTGCAATAACAATTTGTTCTTTAATGACTTAAAGAGGAGTGTAGGCTAAGGCAGGACCCTAATACTAATGGTGATGGTGGCTCGAGAAGATCATTGATCGAACTGTTGGGTTTATGTCTTGCATACGATGTTGGATAAGAAGACGATAAGACGATGAAGGGATAGAGACGATTGAAAACAGAGTGGAGGTAAGAAGAAATAGTTGGCAGCAACAGTGGGAGTTGCGGTCGACCGCAACACATGTGCGGTCGATCGGCCCTTGTACGCAGTCTTCCAGGGAGGAGGACAGTCGACGGACTTGTTGGTGCAGTCGACCGTTCGCGACGCTGATGGGTTTTGGGCTTGATCAGTCTGGCTGATTCGTGAAAAGTCCAATTTGTTCTTCAAGTTAGATCGTGTGGCTCCTATCGTAGGGTTATCTCTTATGTACTATCCAATGACTATTGTAACAAGATATCAACTTAGGATTTGTCTCTAGATCTATATAAACAATTGTAACGGCTCATAGATCCATATGATTCTATTGAGTGCCGAATAGAAGAAGAAAGTACTTTATAGAGAAGGGTGAGAGAATTTTTCCATTGTAAGCAGCATCAAGTTCCAGTTAGGCTTGAGAGAGGGTCGTGATGAGAATTGTAATATTCTTGTATCTTCTCTAGTTGAATAATATCTCGGTTCTTCCTCTCTCGGATTAAGGCGAAAGTCCCAATCGGGATAATTCTTCTGTGCTTTGTGTGATTGGTGCGATCTAATTTTGCTTGGTGATTTGTGTTGATTGTGTCAAAGACTCAACAAGATCCTCATAATTCCTAACACGAACTAAAAATAGATATGTCGTATTTATTACATATATCTATTTCATACTTCTAAAAATAAGGAAGAGATGGTTGCATGTGTGTCAAACACAGTTAATGAAGCAGCCTTATTAGCTTGAAGGGAGAGTTTTATTGCCGTCGAAAGATTGACTTCATCCAAGCAGTTCTATAACTGTATGTCTGTCTGTACAGTGTTTCAATTATAGCTATATATTTGTATATTAATATAATATAATTGTAGTCTTTATAACTTGAAGCATGGTTTGAGATATATAGATGTCAGATATATAGGAAGTACCAATATGTGTAACCATCACATTTCTTGCATATCAGTCCAACTTTAATACTTTAAACCTTTTCTGAGTTTAATGGGATACTATGTTTTATCTTTAATGTCAAAAGCTAGGGTAATCAACTGGTCTCACTTGGACCTTTTTTGAGTGAGTGCAAAAAATGCAAAGAGCAGATAAATGAAGACAATATTGAGGAATAGTGTAGATACCATCTTAACATCAGATTGCAGAACTAAGTTGATCTTCAGTTATGAACATAACAATAGGATGCAAGCCTAAGAATATTTGGCAGCAGGCTATCGACGGGGGTTTATTCCAACACATCACCAAGGGCGTGCCCAATTGCGAGGTCCACATGAGATCAACCTAATAAAGGCACACAAGCCAAATACGTACACAAATTCAGTGAGAGGTGCAGATTTTCCAATTCATAGTATGACAATCATATGAACATAAACTCGAGGATTCATCTATTCTAATCCTTCTGTACAACTATATCATCATAACCACTGTAATCTTTCAAAAAATAATCCCTAAAACAAAAACCATGCCAACAAAATTTGTAATTTGCTAACCATCGATTACTTTAGATACTATGTCACTATCTATCTGATTTAACTAACTATAGTTATTTACATCAAGAAAAGAAAAACATTTTTTTTTTATCGTTAAATGGTGGGTAAAACCCCCCGCGTTTCATTAAAAAGAATTTAACAAATCATACAACAAAAAATAAGGCTTATGAAGTTCAGATCTCAACAAGCTGGGTTCTGGACCTTATACATCCCAACCAACAAACAAAAAAATACAGCGAACTGTAGTCCTACTGATCGGCCGCCTCCGTTAGAGCAAATTTCTCGTGCCAATTTGGGCTCATTCTCTCACTCAGTCTCTCGCTTGTACACCGTTTATTCTCTCTAACTATCGTACGCTCTCTCTCGTCGCCCCCAGCAGTGACCCAAATGACAAGTGTAAGCACCATATGAGGGACACCGCAGACACTTCACCAATCTGACAACTTCATGTCAAAATTGAGTCCTCGTTCTCATCCCCTCACTTCACCCTCGATGACTCTCACGGCAACCTCGCAATGAGAACATCGCACCTGACCCCTGCGAGCCTTCTGACCTGAAAGAAACCAAAGACACCCTTCACTTTGACCAACCATGGTCAAAGTAGAGCCCAAACTATAAATTTGCCTGACACCAGACGCCCACACCAGGTAGGGCACATTTCACTGCTAATTGTAAATTGGTTGTGATTTGGATATTAAGGACGAATTTGGATCTAAGAAGCTCCTCACCGTTAACTCGAATTTCAACACTCGACTTGAAATTCAACTCTCCCCCCTACTACATCACTTCTCAGATCAAAATCGAATTTCAAAACCAATTTTGAAATTTGAAAATCTCCTTCCCCCCGACTCTCTTCCTGACCTCCCCTACGTGCCTCTACGACAGTCCTGACTACACCAAGTTCGCCGGACGCCACCCGACACCATTGCTTGGCAGCACTCCCGCTGCAAGCCTCGACGCCACCAACTCGAGCTCCGACTGTGCATGCGTTGACATCCCCGATGCCGTCAACGCAAGTCAGAGACTCCCACAACCAATACAACAAACAGCCCTTCCCAATTCAGAGACCGATCCTCTCCGGCGTTCGGATTCCGCTAACCCTGGCCCACTGCCTTGGTCCAACGACCACCTATGGCCGCCAACCCTAACCACCAGATAACCGTCAACCCCACGGCTCACTGACGTACGCCGCTGCCCTTGCCCTGGTCGCGCTCGACGAACCACTCTGCTAATCTGTAGGCGCGCTCGACGAACCCCGCTGTCGGCCCAAGTCACTCGGTAATGCCCGCCCTGGTCACGCCAACCCTAGGCGCCTTCGACGAGCCCCAAAGGTCAGATCCAGCGAACCACCTCGACAACAACAGCATGGTTTGGAGAGAAAAAAGAGAAGAGGAATGGAGATGGTGAGATCTGGAAGAGAGAAGAAGAGGGGACGTAAGGAGCTTCAGCGCTCGGGGGGGGGGGGGGGGGGGGGGGGCGCCGCCCCCCAAATCAGATCTAGGTTAGGGTTTTGTTTTGATTGGATTTTTTGGGGAGAACTTCCTGTTGGAAATGGATGTTTTATACACCATTTACGAACTGATTTTCGAGCAATTTTTTGAGTAAGATCCTCAATGAATTATTGAGAGATCTTGATTGATTTGTGTTCTCCTTCGTGAGTAGATCAAAATCATATATTGGTTTGCTAAAATCGGTTAAGGGGTGAATGAGAAATTGTCTCTCAAAGTGAGACGTTTTCATTCTTGAAATGGGTTAAGGGAACATAGTCCCACATCAGAAAAATCAAAGGAAATAGAAAAGAATAGATAGTAATCTCCTTTTAAGCATTGTAAGATAGCTAGAAGAGAGGCTCTCTCTCGCACGCGCAGGGGGGGGGGGGTGCAAATCACGGACCGGATTACATGCGACTTGTGTGCGCCCGCACGACCTGCGGACACGAATGCCGGACCGACTTGACCCCAGCCCGTGCAGAGCCACTTTTTGCTACAGTTTTCTTTTTGTAACGGCTGAAATGAATGCTGTCTGCCATTTCATTGCTGTATTTAACGTTTTGACTGCCGTTACACTGAAGGTAGTAAATGATGTCTGCCGTTACAGTGTCGGCATTCAATTCGTTGTCTGCCGTTACAATGAAGGCATTAACAGCCTTGTCTGCCATTACGGATTTAACCCAGGCTCTATAAATAGAGGCCTCCCCTCTACTTTCTTCCCTGCACACAAACAAATCTTCTTCTCTCCTTCTCTAGGTTTGCTTCTGTACTGTTTCTTCGGTTCTGGTTTTATTGGTAAATCGGTGATAGGGTTCAAGCGCTCATACTCAGTTTGGGAGTGGTACGTGGTGCCTACGTGATCGCTCCAAGTCGTTGCATCCTGGGAGACAGACGCCTTCGTTCATTCCAGCAATCGGAAGAGGCGAAATCTGTTTTAAGGACACTGTGTGATACACAGGCCTCGGCTTCTCAAGTTGTAATCTTCATTTGTTCTTGTAAGTTGTTTATTTAATTTTTCCTTTTTTCTTTTCTTTCGGTTTTCCTTCTCTTCTGTTCCCTTCTATGTTTTCTGTGCCTCTCTATCTTTTGATCGTAAAACAAATTTTGTAAACAATTTTTGTAACAAACTTAAAACAGATTTTGGATTTCTTTGATTTCCGGTTTTGAGGCACGGTTTTTTCTTCTTATTTCTTTAATCTGGAAAACTTACACTCGTGTTGTGTAAATTTCAGAATCAAAATGACTACTGCATCGGACAATGCTGCTGTGTCTGAAACGGTCTACGTGCCGGTTGCTGATACGATGCAAGAACCGAATGCTGCTGCGGCATGAGTGCCAATGCCCACCGTTGTACCTGTCTCAGTCTCCCATGGGGAGAAACCTGAGAAGTTCAACGGGCAGAACTTTAAAATGTGGCAACAGAAGATGATGTTCTACCTGACCACACTGAATCTTGCAAGATTCTTGAACGAAGATGCTCCAAATCTTAAAAAAGATGAGCAAGATAACCAAGTCATTGCCGCTGTGGATGTTTGGAAAAATGTTGATTACTTGTGTAGAAATTACATAATGAACGGATTAGCCGATTCTTTGTATAATGTATACATTGACAAAAGAACAGCTAAAGAACTTTGGGAATCACTAGACCATAAGTATAAAACTGAGGATGTCGGCGCCAAGAAATTCATTGTGGGCCGCTTCCTAGACTATAAAATGGTAGATTCTAAAACAGTGATCAGTCAAGTTCAAGAACTACAATTGATCTTGCACGAGATTCATGCTGAAGGTATGAACTTAAGTGAAAGTTTCCAAGTGGCATGTATAATTGAAAAATTACCACAAGGTTGGAAAGACTTTAAGAATTACCTAAAGTATAAGCGAAAAGAAATGGGCATTGAAGATCTCATTGTCAGGTTTCGCATTGAAGAAGACAATAGAGGATCTGAGAAGGTTGGACTCGTCAGTCATGCAGCTAAGAAAAATGTAATGGAACATAAACAACGTTCTAACAAGCACAACAAAGGTCCCAAGTTAGGGCCCAAGGGAGGGATCTCCAAGAAGCCGAAGTTTCAAGGCAAGTGCTTCAATTGTGACAAAATGGGTCACAAGTCCACTAAATGCAGACTTCCCAAGAAGAACAGGAACAGAGAAGCAAACTTGATTCAAGGAATTGCTCAAGATGTTTCCGATATCAACCTCTCAGCTGTGATATCAGAGGTGAATATGTTAGGTTCAAACCCGAAGGAATTGTGGATTAACATTGGAACTACTCGACATGTGAAGTGTGTTCTCCACTTTCGAACCATTAGAGAATGGGGAGAAAATGTTCATAGGGAACTCGGCTACTTCAGAAATAAAGGGCCAAGGCAAGGTGATCTTGAAGATGACTTCTGGAAAGGAACTGACTCTGAACAATGTTGCATATATTCCAGAAATCCGTAAGAACCTGGTATCTGGTTCGTTGCTTAATAACCACGGTTTTCGTTTAGTGTTCGAGTCAAACAAATTTGTTTTGTCAAAAAGTGGAATGTATGTTGGTAGAGGATATATGAGTGGTGGAATGTTCAAACTCAATGTAATGACCATGGTCAAGAATATGAATAAAGCTAGCTCTTCTATTTATTTGCTTGAGTCTTCTAATTTATGGCATGGTAGACTAGGACATGTTAATTATGATACTTTGCGAAGACTAATTAACTTGAATCACATACCAACATTCCAAATTAATTCTAAACACAAATGTGAAACTTGTGTTGAGGCAAAACTAACAAGATCATCATTTAAAAGTGTTGAAAGAAACACCGAACCACTTGATCTAATTCACACTGATATTTGTGATTTGAAAATGATACAAACAAGAGGTGGTAATAAATATTTTATTACCTTCATTGATGATAGCACAAAATATTGCTATTTATACTTGCTTAAAAGCAAGGATGAAGCTATAGAGAAATTTGTTCTCGATAAAAATGAAGTTGAAAACCAACTCAATAAGAAAATTAAGGCGCTAAGAAGCGACCGAGGTGGAGAGTATGAATCGCCATTTGCTGACACATGTGCTAAGCATGAGATTATACATGAAACGACAACGCCTTATTCTCCTCAGTCCAACGGTGTTGCTGAGAGAAAGAATCGTACATTGAAAAGAAATGATGAATGCAATGTTAATAAGTTCTGGTTTGCCACCAAACTTGTGGGGAGAAGCTATTCTTTCAGCTAACTACCTTTTGAATAAGGTGCCCAAAAAGAAAGAAGAAAAAACTCCATATGAATTATGGAAAGGAAGAAAGCCATCCTACAATTGCTTGCGAATGTGGGGATGTCTTGCCAATGTGGCAGTACCTCCACCTAAGAAAATGAAAATAGGACCAAAAACAGTTGATTGTATTTTCATTGGTTATGCACTTAACAGTAGTGCCTATCGGTTCTTGGTGTACAAATCCGATATCACTGAGATATCAAAGAACACGATAATGGAATCTAGAAATGCATCGTTCTTTGAAGATGTATTTCCATGTAAGTCAAAGGAGGAACCAAGTTCCTCCAAACGAACACATGAGACTATTAGTGAAGATAGTGAAGACCAAGATGAAGAAGTTGAGGAGGAACCTCGACGCAGTAAAAGAACAAGAACAGAAAAATCTTTTGGTCCAGATTTCTTGACTTTTATGCTTGAAGGAGAATCCCAAACCTTCAAGGAAGCGGTGAACTCTAGTGATGGTCCTCAATGGAAAGAAGCCATCAAGAGTGAAATTGATTCTATCTTGCAAAATCATACTTGGGAACTAGTGGATCTTCCACCGAGTAGTAAACCTTTAGGTTCCAAGTGGATCTTCAAGAGAAAAATAAAACCTGATGGATCAATTGATAAATACAAGACAAGACTTGTAATTAAAGGTTATAAACAAAAGGAAGGTATTGATTACTGATATGGCTAAAAATGGGGTTAAATCGGGACCGTCCAGATTGGGAACGAATCTTGAAGCTCAGGGGTAAAACGGTAATTTTGCATATAGATGGGCCCGAAGCGGGCATTGGATCTCCCCTTCACAGATCCAATAACCCGCAAAACGGATCCACTCCAGCTGGGTACGGGTCCCGACCCAAGACAAACCCAGACCAGCAAGAGGAAATCAGGGTCACTGATTTGACTAAATCAACGGGCCTTATTTGCAGTTATCCTCTCACCGGGAATCAGGAATCAGTTTCCTAAACTAATTATGAGGATTTTACTCCTAACGGTATCACAGAAAATCAGGTCCCTAATCAGACTCCCATGGCGGCCAAAAATACCTCCTACCTACCACTGTTACCAGGTAATCACTCTTTTACCAACTTAAGCTCTTTCTTAATCATCACTAGTTACTGACAAGAGCGTCGGAGGGTGCGTCTCCGGGATCAACCCCGGTGTATCGCACTTCCTTGCAGGTGAACGGCGGGAGTCGGCAGCCCAATTCCGACGAACAGGCTTGGATTCGCTATTCAGGTTTTTCCACAAACCCACAAATTCTATCTGTTTACCCCCATACCAGATTCAGCGGTAACAGATTGGCACCGTCTGTGGGAAAACCATACGAATAGCACCCGCCTCTTTCTCGTCGACTAGCTCTTCTCCAGCCATGCCTCCCAGAAAGGTCAGGTCTAGGGGGTCCAACCGTGGACCCAACCCCGCCGATCAGCAAGAGGAAGCTCCCGTGCATCCTGCTCTGCAACCCGAGCAACTTCCTCCCCCGGCCCAAGACCATTTCCAACAGGGCCAGCACCCTCTTCTGAATCAACAACCCCCTAATGGTCCCACTGGTCAGAACCAGTGGAGGCAGAAGCAACCTCTCCACCCAGACCATGTCTCAGTACACAATGCCTCCTCAGATTCTATGGCCTCCCATAATCCCTGAGCTTCCGACCTCCGCAACACCGTTCTAAATCGGCAGAAGGATGAGGACCTTCGCAACCGCCTAGATGAGAAGCGGGCCCGAGAGGGAGTCTCCCGCCAACATCAAGGTGAGCGATCTCCTCATCGCCGAGATGGCAGGAGATCTCCGGACCGAAGAGGACGGGGGGAATCTCTCGAGCGTCGTAGGAGGAGGCCACATTCCCCTGCTGGTCGACATCATCCGAGGAACGATGAGGCACCCATCACTCGTGCCGAGTTCCAACAATTCCAGGCGACGGTGTTGCAGGCCCTCAACCTTCGCCCCGACAACAATAATGCCCAAAGGGTTCCAACACCCCCACGGGTCCCAAGTCCTCGCCGCCGATCCATAAGTCCTCCCCCGGCTCCTAGTCACCAGCGACACCATCATAGTCCTCGCCGATCCCAGGACTACCGATGCCGTAGTCCCCACTCCCCTTCCTATGAAGACGAGTTCAGGGGATCGTTTGACTACCACCGGAGGGACGATGCCCTCTACCGTCGTCTCCACGAGATGGAGAGGCGCATCGGTCGAATGGACAAGGAGGAGGAGTTGAGAGGAAGGACCGTCCGCCCCAGCAGACCCCCCTTCTCTCGGACCATCATGGAGGCTCCCATCCCGAGGGGTTTCAAGCCTCCGCAGTTTGAAACGTACTCGGGATAGTCGGACCCTGTTGATCATGTCGAGAGCTTCAAGACCTTGATGCAAATCCACCAAGCTTCCGACGCCATGCTTTGCAAAACTTTCCCCGCCACTCTCAAGGGTTCCGCGCGGGAATGGTACTCCAGGCTCGCTCCCTCTTCCATCTTCTCTTTTGAGCAGTTTGAAACTCTTTTCATAACCTACTTTGTGAGCAGCAGACGAACGGAGAAGACCAGCCTCTCTCTACTCCACCTCCGACAGGAGAGGGGAGAAAAGTTGAGGGACTATGTGAGGAGGTTTACTGCGGAGGTCAGGTCCATCGCCTCCCTCGACCAGTCAGTGGCGACCATCGCTTTCCAATCCAACGTCCTCAATTCTAACCTTCGGTCGTCCCTCGCCAAAAAGCCCCCGCACAACTTCGCCGACCTTCTCCTTGGATGCGAGAAATATATTCGGGCGGAGGAAGCCGAGTGCTTCCCAGGCTTCGGAGGATCCGCTTCCGGGTCGAAGAGAAAGACAACGGAAGAGGAAGGGGCCAAGAAGCTACAGAAGGATAATAGCGGTCAGTGCCGTCCTCCTCCCAGGTTCGAGAAATTTACTCCTCTCACTACCAACGTCTCCACCATCCTGATGGAAGTCGAGAAGGAGGGAGTTATACCTCCCGCTCCGAGGATGAACACCCCGGCCAAGAGGAGGAACAAGGCGAAGTGGTGCCGTTACCACCGGGATCATGGCCACGACACCAACGACTGCCGGGCGCTGAAGAACGAAATAGAGTTCCTCATCCAGAGGGGGCAGTTGGCTAAGTTTGTGAAGACAAATGATCGGGGAGATCGCACCACTCCTCCGCCTCGGGGGGCTAACAAGTGTTCCGAGCGACGAGCTGAAACCCCCGAGTTCAAGGAGAAACGTGTTCTGCACCTTATCCACGGGGGTCCAATGTGGGGCTCTTCCAACTCCTCTCGGAAGGCCTTCGTCCGAGAGGTCAATTCAGTTCACGGCGCCCCTCCCCCCAAAGGCCTCGGCGTCCCAGTAACTTTCTCTGATGAAGACCTCGAGGGGGTCCGAACTCCCCACTGCGACGCACTTGTTATCGACCTCCGCATGGCGAACTTCAAAGTGCAGAGGATCCTGGTAGACAACGGGAGCTCCGTGAACATCCTCTTCCTCTCGGCTTTGCGAGGGCTGCAACTATCCCGGGATCGACTCAAACTGGCTGGCTACACGCTTCACGGGTTCACGGGGGTGCCAGTAACTGTCGAAGGGGTTATCACCCTGGACATAACTGCTGAGAAGACCCCTACCACCCGGACAGAGCCGATGGACTTTATGGTCGTCGATGTCCCGACTGCATACAATGTCATCTTGGGCCGACCTGGCCTAGCTTCCCTGGAAGCCGTTCCTTCGGCGTACCACCTCAAGATGAAGTTCCCCACCCGGACGGGAGTGGGAGAAGTCAGGGGCAGCCAAGAGACGGCTCGGAAGTGCTACATGACTTCCACTGGGGGTCCGGTGCTCTCCCTCGAGACTTTAGAGATTCCGGAGCCGAACGTCCGACCCACGTCCGAGCCGGCGGACAAATTGGAAGAAGTGCTCTTCTCGGACGAGGACCCGAGTCGAAAGTTCCTCATCAGCAAGTCCCTGCCGACTGCCCTATGTTCCGACTTGGTGCAGTGCATCCGGAAGAACCGCGACCTATTTGCTTGGTCCGCCGCGGATATGCCCGGGATTTCCGAGGAGCTTCTAGTGCACCGCCTCAGCGTCGAACCGGGGTGCAGACCGGTTCAGCAGAAGAGGCGTAAATTCGCTCCCGAGCAACAACAAGCCATCAAGGAGGAGGTGGACAAGCTCCTAAAAGCTCGGTCATACAGGAGGTGAACTATCCCAAGTGGCTCTCCAACGTCGTCATGGTTAAGAAGTCCAATGGTTCCTGGAGGATATGCATCGACTTCACAGACTTGAATAAGGCGTGTCCGAAGGATCCGTTCCCTCTCCCGAATATCGACACCCTCATCGACGCCACCTCAGGCCATGAGCTCCTCAGCTTCATGGACGCCTTCTCTGGCTACAACCAGATCCAAATGTTCCCCCCGGACATTCCGAAGACTTCCTTCATTACCGACCAGGGCCTCTACTGTTATAGAGTTATGCCGTTCGGATTGAAGAATGCTGGAGCCACCTACCAGCGCCTCGTCAATAAAGTCTTCCAAAGCCAGATAGGCCGCAACATGGAAGTATACGTCGACGACATGCTCGTGAAGAGCATCCGAGGTACCGACCACGTGGCCGACCTCCAGGAGGCATTCGGCGTACTGAGAAGGCACAACACGAGGCTTAATCCGAACAAGTGTGCGTTCGGGGTCTCGTCAGGAAGTTCCTCGGCTTCATGGTCAGCCAGCGAGGGATCGAAGCAAATCCTGAAAAAATTAAAGCCATACTGGACATGGCCCCACCCCGGAACGTCAAGAAAGTGCAGAGGCTTACGGGTCGCCTCGCCGCTATTGGGTGATTCCTTTCGAAATCTGGGGAAAAGTGCCTTCCTTTCTTCAAGGCTCTCAGGGGGGCCAAGGGTTTCGAGTGGGGCGAATTGCAACAAGAGTCCTTTGAACAGCTGAAAGCCTACTTGATGAACCCTCCCCTGCTCAGCAAGCCCGTTCCAGGGGAAACCCTCTTCATCTACTTAGCTGCTTCCAAGCAGACCCTAAGTGCTGTTTTGGTGAGGGAAGAAGACCGGGCTCCGAGGCCCATCTACTATGTGAGCAAGGTGCTTCGGGACGCCGAGCTTCGCTACCCGATGATAGAAAAGATGGCCTATGCCCTGATCATGGCGGCAAGGAAGCTCCGCCCATACTTTCAGTCCCACTCGATTGTGGTCCTCGCCGACCAACCACTGAAGCAGATCCTCCACAAGCCGGAAACCTCAGGCCGGCTCATGAAATGGTCCATCGAGCTGAGCCAACACGACATCTCCTACCAGCCCTGGACTGCGATCAAAGCTCAAGCCCTCGCGGACTTCATCGTCGAGACCACCATTCCCGAGGTCAGCCATGTCCCGAACGGACCCCCTATTTGGACGGTTTTTGTGGACGGTTCCTCTTGCAACGAGGGAAGCGGCACCAGTATCATCCTGACGGGTCCAGATGACTTCGTCCTCCAGTATGCCCTCCGCATGAATTTCAAGGCCTCAAACAACGAAGCAGAGTATGAAGCACTAATCGCCGACCTCAGACTTGCCCGAAGTGCCGGGGCAAAGTGCCTCCGAATCCATAGTGACTCTGAGCTGGTTGTGAACCAAGTCTTGGGCCATTACGAGGCACGAGACGAACGGATGGCGAAGTACCTCGCTAAAGTCCGAACCCTCATGGCCCGGTTCGAAGAGGCACTCATCCAACGAGTCCCTCGAGAAGAGAATTCACAAGCCGACGCCCTCTCCAAGTTGGCCTCATCCTCCCTCCAAGGTCTCGAGCAGACCGTCTTGATCGAGGTCCTCTTGAAACCGAGCATAGAAGACGAGACCCTCGAATTAGTGGAGTCATTGCCGGTCCTACTGCAAGATAACTGGATGAAACCGTTAGTGGAATTCCTAAGGGACGGACTCCTCCCCGAGGACCCCAAGGAAGCACGCCGAGTAAGAACCAGCGCCGAGCGGTATGTCCTGATCGAGGGGATCTTGTACAAGCGCTCCTTCTCGCAGATAGAAGGCCGACCATACCTGAGATGCCTTTCCCTGGAACAAGCCGACTATGCCTTACAGGAGCTCCACGAAGGCATCGGCGGGGCACATTCAGGGTCTAGGTCTTTGGCTCGGAAAGCTCTGAATTACGAATACTTCTGGCCGACTCTCCTCCAAGACGCCGAGCGACACGTTCGGCAATGTGGCTCTTGTCAGAGACATTCCAACATTCGTCGCCTCCCCCAAGCTAACCTCGCCTCCCTATTAAGTCCTATCCTCTTCGCAATGTGGGGGATGGATTTACTAGGGCCATTCCCTCCAGTTCCGGGCCAGTTCAAGTTCTTGGTCGTAGCCATCGACTACTTTTCGAAGTGGATTGAGGCCGAGCCCCTAGCCACTATCACCGAGAACAAGGTGCTTCAATTCTTTTGGAAGAACGTCATCTGCTGGTTCGGCGTCCCCCGTGTCCTCGTAACAGACAACGGAACTCAGTTTACTGGGACCGCGTTCCGAGCTCTATGTGAAGACCTTGCCATCCAACAACGCTTCTCCTCCGTCTCCCACCCACAGTCGAATGGCCAGGCAGAGAACGCTAACCGGCAGATCCTCTCTGGTATCAAGAAGAGACTGGACAAGTGTTCCAAAGGCTTATGGGTCGACCAACTCCCCAACGTGCTGTGGAACTACCGAACCAACAAACGGACCCCCACAGGAGAGTCCCCGTTCAACCTCACCTATGGGTCCGAGGCAGTGATACCTCTCGAAGTCGGAATACCTTCTCCTCGCCTTGCAGCCTACAACGAGGAACAGAACGCCAGAGACCTCCGGGCGAACTTAGACCTGGTGGACGAACTGAGAGAAAGGGCGTCGATCCGCCAACAGAACTACCGGAGGAGGATCGAATTGGCGTACAACAAGAGAGTCCGACCCACCGATCTTAAGGAGGGGGACTTAGTCCTCAGAAAACTAGCCATCTCCTTCCCCAGTTAGAAGAGCAAACTAGCCCCGAATTGGGAAGGACCTTACAAGATCACAAGGGTAGTTCGGCCCGGACCTTATCGTCTGGAAGACCTCGAGGGCAGGGAGATTCCGAGGACCTGGAATGCCGACCACCTTTTGAAATACCAAGAAAGTGCCCCGGCGCCTCTCTGAGTATCACAGGGTGTCGAACCGTTTCTCTCCTCTAACTTGTAATTCCTCTCTTAAGTTGTCATATGTAAAAACGGCTCACCGTCAATTATCAATAAAGAATGCTTTTTCGTACTGATAAAATCGCTTGTGTCTCTCCGCCTTTATCCTTTATTCAATCAATGATCCGGAGTCCAATACTTGGCTCGATTCTACTCCGCAAGCTCGCTTCTAAGCGGGCTAGGAGTGGGTCGCCATTCGAAGTTGCTCCCACGACTGTTGAACTCTAACGATGGTTCCGGAGTCCAACACTTGGCTCGATTCTACTCCGCAAGCTCGCTTCTAAGCGGGCTAGGAGTGGGTCGCCACTCACGACCGTTGAACTCTAACGATGGTTCCGGAGTCTAGCACTTGGCTCGACTCTACTCCGCGAGCTCGCTTCTAAGCGGGCTAGGTGTGGGTCGTCATTCGGAATTGCTCCCACGACCGTTGAACTCTAACGATGGTTCCGGAGTCCAACACTTGGCTCGATTCTACTCCGCAAGCTCGCTTCTAAGCGGGCTAGGAGTAGGTCGCCATTCGGAATTGCTCCCACAACCGTTGAACTCTAACGATGGTTCCGAAGTCCAACACTTGGCTCAATTCTACTCCGCAAGCTCGCTTCTAAGCGGGCTAGGAGTGGGTCGCCATTCGGAATTGCTCCCACGACCATTGAACTCTAACGATGGTTCCAGAGTCCAACACTTGGCTCGATTCTGCTCCGCAAGCTCGCTTCTAAGTGGGCTAGGAGTGGGTCGCCATTCGGAATTGCTCCCACGACCGTTGAACTCTCACGATGATCGGCGAGCCCACCATCGGGTAAGGCTCGACTCATCTCGCAACTTCGCAAGAAGAGGAGACCGAAGCGCTGCTCGGCACCACTGGCCGAACGCTCTTGTCGCCGAACCGTGAACGAGCAAGAGGCAGGCTCGGAACGCGCCACGTTGCTCGAACAGCCGAGCTCCTAGACCTCCGGTCGGCTAACCGAGCAAGTGCCCATCCGAGCCCAAAAACGGAGAAAAGTCACTTTTCCCTCAACATTTGTGTAAGATCTCGATCAGACGGCCCAGATCTTACAGCGTCGCTAAACGACAAGATAGCGTTTTCTTGGGAAGTGAGCCGTCTCGAGATTCGTGCCATCATCCAACGGCCCAGATCTTGCCAGCATCGCTAAACGACAAGATAGCATTTTCTTGGGAACTGGGCCCGTCTCGAGATTCGTGCCAAAATCCAACGGCTCAGATCGCGCCACGGCGCCGAACCGCGAACGAGAAAGGGGCCGGCTCGGGGACCTCGGTACGATGAACACAGTCACAAACGAAACGACTACACGAGGCTACAAAGGACGTGCTAGTTCGAGAAAGAAATGTTATTAATAATTGGGACACGGTACAAAGCGACTCTTCCATACAACAAGGTTACAAGGCCTTAAAGAACAAAAGTTACAATGCCGACCCACTACACTTAGTTTTTTTTAAAAAAATCATCAATGTCCCGTTCGATCGTCAGTTTGGCAACCTCGGCTACCAGTCCCTCTCCCTCCGTCCGAAGCTCCGCCTCTACAGTCTGCAAGTGACGGATCTCAGAGAGCAGATCGTCCCTTTCGGCTATTATTTTCGACAAATTGTGCCGAACACACTGGATCCGAAGGGCGTTGCTAAAGACGGTCAGCGAATCTTCGTCCACTCCTATAGGGGTCATCTCGGCGATCCTGCTCTCCAGACGCCGGATCTCGACGTCTCGCTGACCTAGGATGAGCTGAAGGTGGTCCCACTCGCTTTCGGCTCGGCGCAATCCCAGCTCGACTTCATAGAGCCGCTCTCGGCACCTCGCCGAGCACAACCTCGTCACCCCCGAGCCAGCCTCGGTTCGAGCGTGGTCATCCGAGCGATTGGGGTCGGCGTCTAGAGCTACCACCACGAGCTGAAAAGAGGAAGAGACGAACAACAAAATTTCAAACATTGCCGAAGTCCGACACTTCAAGAATTTTCAAAACAAACTTTCAGACTTTTATTCAAATAAAGTAGCTCTACATACAACTAGACCGACGCTACAACAGAGTTTTACAATAACTTAAAGGAACATAAGACAACTTGTTTAGTGCCTCTTCGGAAGGGGTACGCTTCAGTTCAAGGAAACGCGGGGGCGGCAACGCCTAACCTCCGAGCTCAATTCCAAACCAGCGAAGCGAGATCCCCCTTCGCCGCTAACTCCAACTGTGGCGCCGACCGAGGCACCGCTAGATGAGACAGCTACACTACTCTGAGCGTCAGCAGGTATCCGCCTCGCCGCAGGCAAACAAGTCGCAAGTTCGTAGAAAGTGATCCCTCTCTCGCTCTCTTCGCGAGTACACGACGTACTACGAACGTTGGCCCTCTCAGGCAGAGGCTTGAGAGACGCGACCTCTTCCTCCAGCTCGATAATCCTATCTCTCAGAGCATCATCCTTTGTCGACATCTTCAAACGAGGAGGTCTTGACGAGCCCGCGACATTGGCACTATCGGTCGCAAGTCGTCGATAATGGGTGACCTCGATCTCCCTGTCTATCGTAATCCTCCTAATCTTGTCAACCTCGGCCAACAACTTTTGGCGCTCGGATGACAACTTCTCCAACTCGGAAGCTAGCTTCTCTTCTTCTGCCGAGTGTTCTTTCTCTGTTAACTCCAAGTGACGGATCTCGGCCAAGAGCTCGTTATTCTTTTGCTCGACAACGGAAAGCTCCCTACGAAGCCGCTCAATCTCACCTTCGAGACAAGGAGTTTGGGGTTGCTTCCGTAGTTGCTTCAACTCGCGACAATACCCCCTCGCAGCTGCCTTTATCTCCTCCAACTTCAAGAACATATAAAACCGCCTCTCTCGGCTATGGGAAAGCTCTCGCTTCGTTTTGGTCAGCTCCTTACGAAGGTACGAAACCTCCGTGATCGGACCAAACTTCACCTGAAAAGCAGAGATAAATCCGACGCCCAACACTTGGAGAAATTTTACGACTAATCAAACACAAAATCCGGGGCCAAACACTTGGAGAATTTTTGGCCAAACAAAAAGCGTTTTCATTCAAAACTCAAAAAGCGTTACAAAAGCGGTGGCCAGTCCGCGGTCAGGCCTTACAAAAAAAAAGAGACCAAAGACGCAACCAAGTCAGGGGTCGACCTTTTTGTCGCTCGGGTCTGCCGACCCCTCGGCCTTGTCCTCGCCCTCGGCCTCGTCCTCGCCCTCGCCCTCCTCCTCGGAGTCGTCCTCCTCCTCACCCTCGGCCTCTGTTTCGCCCGTGCCTTCGACACCGTCGGCCTGTCCCTCGGGGCTGAGCATTGCCGAGGGAAGCTCCTCCTCCCCCTCCACGGGGTCGTAGAAGTGGTAGGAGGATGTGTCGAACCCCGGGTTCCGAGCGGCGATATGAAGCAGGGCTCGGCCGTACGCGTCCTCCATGTTCTTAAACATGTGCTGCTCGGCCTCTTGCTGGACAGCCCTCTTCGCCTTCGCCACCTTCGATTGGTGCTTGGCCATGATCTTCTCGGTCTTCTTCCGAGCTTTCTCCGCCTCCGACCGAGCCTTGGCCAGCTCCTCCAGCTCGGCATTCTCCTTCTCTGAGGCCTTGAGCTTGGCTGCCTCGTCCTTCGACCGCTGAATGGCTTCGGCCAGCTGCGCCTCCAACCCTGCCACTTCGGCACCGCGTTTTGCCGAGAGGAGTTGCTCAGCATCAAGCAGCTTCACAGCTTTTGCATGCTCCGACCTCTCCCGGTCGTACTGCGCCATCAGCTCTTGTTCTTTGCTCGCGAACTCTTCGAGCAAGAAGTTGAAGTGGCAGAGGGTCTGAAAAGAGAACAAACCGTTAAGGTCCGGACCTAGAAACTTAGAAAATTTCGGAAAAAATGCTTCAAGAAGAAAGTGTTCGGTCCACTTACCGACATCGTGTTCTGAGCAATCTGCATTGTGGCGTCCCCGACCTCCCCGGACTTAAGGGCCGCTCGGTCCTTTGGGGTCGGCTGGTGCTTCACCGCCTGCATACAAATGTTGCCGTCGCCCAAAAAACCGTCGACCTTCATTACTTGCCAGTCGGGGACGAAGATCTGCTTGTGCTCTTCGGTCAGAATCTTCTCCGCTTCGGCAGTGAGGGGCGGAACTTGGAGGGATAACACCTTGCTCACGTTGAACGCGCCGCTCGACGAGCCGGGAGCATCTGCCTTCGCCGTTGGAGTCGGCACATCCGAGACAGGAGGATCGGAGGCCGCGACCTTCTCCTGCTCGGGATCGGCATCCGGAACAATGACCCGGCGGTCTTTGGGACCGAAGGTATCTTCGGCGCTCGGCCGCCCTGAGGCCCTGTCGAGGGTCTCTTCTTTCTCGTCTCCTGCTCCCTAGCCACCTTGGCCTTCGCCATCAACGCCCTATAGTCCATCTTAGAAGACTCTGCACAAACCGAATGGGAAAACTTAGAAAAATTTTCAAGAACTTCAAGCAAAAAATAAAAATACCAGGGGCGTACTGGGGTCTATCGGACTGAGACCCCCTCGGAACAGAGCCTCCTCGGTGATGTCCTTCCAACTAAGCGTCGGTAGGCCGAGGAGTTTCTTGAGGACTTCCGTCTCCTCGTCACTAAGCACTGGCTCCTTCTTCGCTCGCTTGGGCAGGCCCTCCCTTGACCAAGCTATCGGAATTGCCCATGGTCCGGGAGCTCGGACAATGAAGTACTTTTCCTTCCAATGCTTGATCGAGTCCGGGTTCTCGATCAACTTCACGCCTGTCTGCGGCGAAAGGTAGAACCTCTGCTCGTTCCTGTTCGGCTAGCAAGGACGGTAGAGACTCCGAAGGAGAAACAGACTTGGCTCGGTGCCGATCTCTTGACACTGAAGAACAAACGCCAAAATGTGCCTCCAAGTGTTCGGCATCAGCTGGGCGGGGCACAGGCCGTACCAATTGAGGACATCGGTAATGAACGGATGCAGTGGAAAGCAAAGCCCGGCGACCAAGGAGTCGACCGGAAAAACGCACGCGTAAGCCGAAGACGACGTGCAGGCTCAGAAACCAGGCCCCGGGAGAAGCAGCCCATATTCGGCAAGGATCTGGAATCTAGTCCAGATCCGTTGCAAATCAGCCTCCGTAAGAACCGAAGTGATATGGTCCACCTCGGAAAACTCTCTCGGCTCGTTCTCCTTTACCGACTTGGCGGTGCCCTGGGTCACCTTCTCCAGCATCTCTTCGGAATAGCTCCGAATACCCCCCACGCTCGACAGAACGATCGACTGCCGACCGAACTCCCCTGCCGTCTTCGGCTGCTCTATGATCGTAACCACTCCCTTACCCTTCTGGGACTTAGCCACAACCTCCTGGAGTGGCTCGGCGACCTCGCCACTCTTGCTCGGCCGAACAACGGTCTGCTCGGTCGGCTCTACCACCTCCTTTCCTTTACCCGCTCGGCTGACGACTTGGTCCGAGGCGGGGGTCTCATCCGAAGAAGTAATCTTAACCATTTTTTCTAGAGAGAAAGGAGAGAGACTGACCTTGAAGTGACTTTTACGGTCGGAAAAGTTCGCCGGAGCAAAGAAATGCCTTGCCACGACAGCTAGCAGCACCACCCAGGAGCTAAAAACTTCGATGGTGAAAAGTAAAAACTTGAGAGAGAAAGTAAAAGTGAATAATGAGATTTGGGGTGGGGGAGTGAAGATTTATAGTAAAAGAAAAAGTCTCTTGGGCTTCCTAACTAAAGGGCGCGACTCTTGAGCGGCTTTTGAAGCGTTACGAAAGCCCAAACGACTTTGCGACTGAGCAGCAACTGTTGGCGAAAAGTGAAGTAGCTCGGCACACACGGGATCGAAATCCGAGCGACGTGCGATCCGACCCCAACATCAAAGGGCCCGGTCGGCTAACCGAGCAAGTGCCCATCCGAGCCCCAAAACGGAGAAAATTCACTTTTCCCTCAACATTCGTGTAAGATCTCGATCAGACGGCCCAGATCTTGCCAGCATCGCTAAGCGACAAGATAGTGTTTTCTTGGGAACTGAGCCGTCTCGAGAATCATGCCACCATCCAATGGCCCAGATCTTGCCAGCATCGCTAAACGACAAGATAACGTTTTCTTGGGAACTGGGCCCGTCTCGAGATTCGTGCCACCATCCAACGGGTCAGATCGCGCCACGTCGCCCGGATGAAGCACTTCGGACCCGGACACCCCGCATCTGTCCCAGGAAGCAAGAAAAAAATTTGGATTGAAAGTTTTAAGGCACTCGCCCTCGGCAAGTGCCTCGGGCCCCAGGACTCGGTCGGTTCCCCTCTCGCTCGTGAGCAACTCGAGGTTTATGGCCTCGGAAGCCGAAACCACGAATCGTTCAAGGGTGAGAGAAAAACCACCATCGCGTGAGGCCCAGTCAGAAGGCAGATCGGCCCACCTCCCATCTCTAGCTCCTTCGGGTTGACAACCATCGGAAGCCGTCAGCCCGGAAGGAAGACAGAGATCGGAGAAGACCCATCCGTCCGAGGCACCTTGTCCCCCGGGTCCGGACTCCGGTTGTCACCTCTTCTGCCCTGATCTCCCCTGACCCTGACATCCGCATCGGGTCCGTCAGAATCAGGAGAAGATCATGGCGAAAGAATGACCACCCATCCGACGCTCTCAGGGTTAGAATTTTTCAAAAAACAGGAATCCGCCCAAGGCAGACACCTCCGATGGCTAAAAATCAACATTGCTGTGACTGAAACTGCAGGGGGAGTGGGGAATTTATAACCTCCCCCAAGGACCAGTCATTATGGCCCTCGGGAGGCCAAGCGACGGAAGCCCAGCAGTCACGCCTAGGGAGCTGAAACGCCACACATTAATTAGAGGACACCATTCTTAATGATCCCGGGAAGTTGGAACGCCACACAAATCCTGGGGTGCCATTAATGCTCTTGGGAACTGAACCGTCTCGAGATTCGTTCTGCCATCCAACGGCCCAGATCGCGCCACCACGCTCGGACTGCCGAACCTTTAGACCTCCGGCTGGCTAACTGAGCAAGTGCCCATCCGAGCCCCAAAATGGAGAAAATTCACTTTCTCCTCAACATTCGTGTAAGATCTCGATCAGACGGCCCAGATCTTGCCAGCGTCGCTAAACGACAAGATAGTGTTTTCTTAGGAACTGAGCCTTCTCGAGATTCGTGCCACCATCCAACGGCTCAGATCTTGCCAGCGTCGCTAAACGAAAAGATAGCATTTTCTTGGGAACTGGGCCCGTCTCGAGATTCGTGCCATCATCCAACGGCTCAGATTGCGCCACGCCGCTCGAACAGCCGAACACTTAGACCTCCGGTCGGCTAACCGAGCAAGTGCCCATCCGAGCCCCAAAACGGAGAAAATTCACTTTCTCCTCAACTTTCGTGTAAGATCTCGATCCGACGGCCCAGATCTAGCCAGCGTCGCTAAACGACAAGATAGCATTTTCTTGGGAGCTGAGTCGTCTCGAGATTCGTACCATCATCCAACGGCTCAGATTGCGCCACGCCGCTCGGACAGCCGAACCCTTAGACCTCCGGTCGGCCAACCGAGTAAGAGCCCATCCAAGCTCCAAAACAGAGGAAAAAGCCGCCGCGCGACGACGACCGTTGGATCTTTCAGAAATTCGCGCTTCTGATGATGAACGGTCCAGATCGTGCCAAGTGCGCTAAACGACAAGATAGCGTTTTCTTGGAAACTGAGCCCGTCTCAAGATTCGCGCCACCATCCAATGGTTCAGATTGCGCCACGTCGCTCGGACAGCCGAATCCTTAGACCTCCGGTCGGCCAACGAGCAAGTGCCCATCCGAGCTCCAAAACAGAGAAAAAAGCCGCCGAGCGACCACGACCGTTGGATCTTCCAGAAATTCGCGCTTCTGATGATGGACGGTCCAGATCGTGCCACGTGCGCTAGACGACAAGATAGCGTTTTCTTGGGAACTGAGCCCGTCTCGAGATTCGCGCCACCATCCAACGGCTCAGATCGCGCCACATCGCTCGGACAGCCGAACCCTTATACCCCCGGTCGGCTAACCGAGCAAGTGCCCATCTAAGCTCCAAAAGCGAGAAAATGACCACCGAGCGACTACAACCGCCAGATCTTTCAGATATTCGCGCTCGCGCGAGATCAAGGGCCCAAATCAAGCCACGCCATAAATAGGTATTAAAAATCAGTTTTTATTTATTTTAATCATTTTATTTATTTAAAAATTGCGAAAAAATTACTAAAAATTTGGGAAAATTAACTAGAAATTCTAGAAAATAATTACAAATTCGGGGAAATATTTTTAAGCCCCTGAACGAACAATTATTGCTTAGAATGCACTGTTAAAGCCCCCGAATGATTGGTTAACACATCGCAAAATTAAATAAATAATCCGAAAAAATAGATAAAAACCGTCGAATATCCAACAAGGCTTCGGAACAACTTACAGCTTCAAAAATCACCTCACTACCCCCTTCGAGATTCAAAACCCTCCATTCGGACTCCGATACAACTCCACTAGCCACTGAAACAGTTAAACTACTCCTCAAAGGCTGATCACACTCAGTCTTTAGGAGTGGGGGGCTCGTGATATGGCTAAAAATGGGGTTAAATCGGGATCGTCCAGATTGGGAACGAATCTTGAAGCTCAGGGGTAAAACGGTAATTTCGCATATAGATGGGCCCGAAGCGGGCACTGAATCTCCCCTTCACAGATCCAATAACCCGCGAAACGGATCCACTCCAGCTGGGTATGGGTCCCGACCCAAGACAAACCCAGATCAGCAAGAGAAAATCAGGGTCACTGATTTGACTAAATCAACGGGCCTGATTTGCAGTTATCCTCTCACCGGGAATCAGGGATCAGTTTCCTAAACTAATTATGAGGATTTTACTCCTAACGGTATCACAGGAAATCATGTCCCTAATCAGACTCCCATGGCAGCCATAAATACCTCCTACCTACCACTGTTACCAGGTAATCACTCTTTTACCAACTTAAGCTCTTTCTTAATCATCACTGGTTACTGACAAGAGCGTCGGAGGGTGCGTCGCCGGGATCAACCCCGGTGTATCGCACTTCCTTACAGGTGAACGGCGGGAGTCGGCAACCCAATTCCGACGAACAGGCTTGGATTCGCTATTCAGGTTTTTCCACGAACCCACAAATTCTATCTGTTTACCCCCACACCAGATTCAGCGGTAACAATTACTTTGATACATATTCTCCTGTGACGAGAATAAATTCCATTAGGATGGTACTTGCCGTAGCAACTCTACGCAATCTTGAAGTACATCAAATGGATGTAAAAACAGCTTTTCTTAATGGAGATTTAGATGAAGAAATCAATATGGAACAACCTGAGGGTTTTTCAGCTCCAGGAAAGTGTGTAAACTAGTGAAGTCATTATATGGCTTGAAACAAGCTCCAAAACAGTGGCATGAAAAATTTGACAATGTCATGATGACAAATGGCTTCAAGATCAATGAATGTGACAAATGTGTATATGTCAAAGACACAGAAGATGGATATGTCATTATATGTTTGTATGTAGATGACATGCTTATAATTGGAAGCAATGATCAGATAATTAAATCTATTAAAAACATGTTAAACTCAAGGTTTGACATGAAAGACATGGGACTAGCTGATGTTATATTGGGAATTAAAATCACAAGAACATCAGACGAGCTTATTTTAAGCCAGTCACATTATGTTGACAACATTATTGGAAATTTTGATAAAGATAATTCTGGAATTGCCAGAACTCCAATAGATCTAACTTTACATTTATCCAAGAATAAAGGGGAGAGTATTTCTCAAGTAGAATACTCTAGAATCATAGGCAGTCTAATGTACTTAATGAGTTGTACAAGACCAGACATAGCCTATGCAGTAAGTAAACTAAGTAGATACACGAGTAATCCTGGAAGAGAGCATTGACAAGCAATTATAAGAGTACTGAAGTACTTGCATTTTACTCGTAACTACGGGCTGCACTATACAAGATACCCGGCTGTACTTGAAGGATACAGTGATGCGAACTGGATATCAAGTGATAATTCAAAATCCACTAGTGGCTATGTGTTTACACTAGGTGGTGCAGCAGTTTCTTGGAAATCCTCGAAACAAACAGTGATCGCTAAATCCACGATGGAATCAGAATTTATTGCATTGGACAAATGTGGGGAAGAGACTGAATGGTTACGCCACTTCCTTGATGATATTCCAAGGTGGACGAAGCCTGTGCCTCCAATCTGCATACATTCAGATAGTCAATCTGTAATTTGTAGAGCACAGAGCAATATGTATAATGGTAAATCTAAACATATTCGTCGAAGACATAATACCATTAGACAACTACTCTCTACTGGGGTTATCTCTGTGGACTATGTAAAGTCAAAGGATAACATTGCGGATCCGCTAACCAAAGGGTTAAACAGAGAGTTAGTTGATAAATCATCGAGGGGAATGGGACTAAAGCCCATGAAAGAATAAGTCGATACAATGGACACCCAACCTAGCTGACTGGAGATCCCAAGATCTAGGTTCAAAGGGACAACTAAATTGTAAAGACCAAGTTGGATCACTGTGGGGATTTTCCCATGTCCATTCCCATGATGAAACAGTGATGCCCGTAAGGTAACAGCTTAAGCTAGGCTTTTAATGATTCTTATGCGTCGGATATCCGAGCAGAGTAATGCGGGTTACTTTTAAGTAAGAAATCACCTATGTAAGAGGGAAGAATGGCTGCTTCCAAGGGAATAATATAGGGCAATATTCTTGTTAAACTCTTGCAGAACCAGGCGTATGTTCATGGCCAAAACGAACATAACAGTGAGAACTGAAAATGCGTTAGAAAGATTTCTGTGTGAGATATGTCATTGTTTACACAAATGACAGAACAGTTCAAAGACAGCGCGTCTACTGTTTAGTTAGTAAAGTAAACATATTTTCATAAGGGAAGGTTCAAATGGTAACACCTACCTATCCTAAGCAGGAATCAATCGTTGAATTCTATCACCAAGTCTGTCGTGTCAGTCTGTCGTGTCAGTCTGTCCTGTCTGTGGTCGTCAATTTTTATTCATGTGGGGATTGTTGGAAATGGATGTTTTATACACCATTTACGAACCGATTTTTGAGCAATTTTTTGAGTAAGATCCTCAATGAATTATTGAGAGATCTTGATTGATTTGTGTTCTCCTTCGTGAGTAGATCAAAATCATATATTGGTTTGCTAAAATCGGTTAAGGGGTGAATGAGAAATTGTCTCTCAAAGTGAGACGTTTTCATTCTTGAAATGGGTTAAGGGAACATAGTCCCACATCGGAAAAATCAAAGGAAATAGAAGAGAATATATAGTAATCTCCTTCTAAGCATTGTAAGATGGCTAGAAGAGAGGCTCTCTCTCGCGCGCGCAGGGGGGGGGGTACAAATCACGGACCGGATTACATGCGACTTGTGTGCGCCCGCACGACCTGCGGACACGAATGCCGGACCGACTTGACCCCAACCCGTGCAGAGCCACTTTTTGCTACAGTTTTCTTTTTATAACGGCTGAAATGAATGCTGTCTGCCGTTTCATTGTTGTATTTAACGTTTTGTCTGCCGTTACACTGAAGGCAGTAAATGATGTCTGCCGTTACAGTGTCGGCATTCAATTCGTTGTCTGCCGTTACAATGAAGGCATTAACAGCCTTGTCTGCCGTTACGGATTCAACCCAGGCTCTATAAATAGAGGCCTCCCCTCTACTTTCTTCCCTGCACACAAACAGATCTTCTTCTCTCCTTCTCTAAGTTTGCTTCTGTACTGTTTCTTCGGTTCTGATTTTATTGGTAAGTCGGTGATAGGGTTCAAGTGCTCATACTCAGTTCGGGAGTGGTACGTGGTGCCTACGTGATCGCTCCAAGTCGTTGCATCCTGGGAGACAGACGCCTTCGTTCATTTCAGCAACCGGAAGAGGCAAAATCTGTTTTAAGGACACTGTGTGATACACAGGCCTCGGCTTCTCAAGTTGTAATCTTCATTTGTTCTTGTAAGTTGTTTATTTAATTTTTCCTTTTTTCTTTTCTTTCGGTTTTCCTTCTCTTCTGTTCCCTTCTATGTTTTCTGTGTCTCTCTATCTTTTGATCGTAAAACAAATTTTGTAAACAATTTTTGTAACACTTCCCTCTCTATAAATTCTATAGGGAGAAGTTGTTTCCTACTGTTTTCATCATAAGAAACTAAACATTACTACCCATTATCTTAAGAAATAAAAGTTACAATAGTCTAGCAAGTAGCAACTAATTAGAATTTAACAGAAAGGAAAAAAACTGGTCTACTAATTCAATTTGATGTAAAAAAAATAAAAGACAATAATTAAGTATGAGTCTCCATCTAATTATAAGTTAGCTGATGAAGGCCGTTAGTGAAGGTAAGTGAAGACTAGTGCATGGAGGTAACTTGTATACGTGTAGTAAAAACTTTGATCTGTTTGGATAATATTTTATAGGTAGACTAACTTCATATTTTAAGCTCGAATCCTAAATTTATCTTTTAAGCAAAAAATTGAGTTACATATATGCAACCTATGAGTTGATTCCTCTACCTCCAACCTACAAGTGGTCTACCTTTGCAACCAAACAGGACTAACTACCTGTAATTGACTAATTGAGGGTGTCTTCGAGTACCGTAGAAAAGCCTTTGGTTTCAATTTTATCAAACAAAGCTCCATCGATTTTAATTAGTACAGGAATTATGATTGTGAATTAGTATGAGGCTAAATTTAAAAAAAGTACACAAAATTTTGGGCCAATTTAAAAAAAATACACTAAAGTTTTTTTTTCTTTTTAAAAAGGACACAATGTTTAATTTAACTCCACTGAGTTAGTTAGGGTTAGGGTTAGGTTAGGGTAGGGTTTAAAAAATCACTTTCATCTTTCATTTGTCTTTAAAAAAATCACGTTCATCTTTTATTTGTGTTTAAAAAAATATCACTTAACTAATCAGATGTTTAAATAAACACCTCCCGAACTAATTCTAACCCTAACCCTAACTAACCCAGTGGAGTTAAATTAAATATTGTGTCCTTTAAAAAAAAAAAAACTTTAGTATACTTTTTTTAAACTGGCCCAAAATGTTATGTACTTTTTTTAAATTTAGCCTTAGTATGAAGGAGGAAAAATCAGTAAATAAATCTACCGGAGCTCTGAGAAGGAGCCACCACTTGTACATGAGACCTAACATGTCCGTGTCTCTGAGCTTCGAGAGAATCAATCATAGCTCGTTGCAAGTGGGAGAATTGTTGAATGAATGTAATTGATCAATGGACGAAAGCTTTACAGCAACAACATTACAATTAGAATTCTAAAAGGACTAGAAAAATATTGAAGAGATAAAAAAAGCCCATTTATCTTTGAATTTTTTTTAAACTAACCCGTTTTCCGAAACTATTTACAAAAAGAGGTTAGTTATGAAAATAATTGTGTTCAGGGACTCAACAACAATACTCGTCGTTCTCATCAGCGAGCTTAGTTTTTTTGTGCTCGCCACTGGGATAAGGCGAATATAATTTGTTGTTGTTGAGAACTCGTCATTTCCAACAATAAGTTTAGTTCAAAATTTGCAAACAAGACTTGTCGTTCTCAACGGAGAGGGTTTATACTAGGGGTGGGCATCGGTCGGTATCCGACCTAATATGGACCATCCACCACCGATCCAAAGAAGATCGGTTTTTTAATTTTCTCATCCGCAACCAATCCGAACCTTAATTGGATCGGTTTCCATCCAAGCCGATTAAACTTGGTTTGGATTCGATTGGATGGTCGGTTTGGCGTGCTACTTTTCACCTTCAACATCATTCATAATTTTGTTGAAATTTAAAAGATCAACTTTAATCAAACTTAAGAAATAATCTGCTATTTGTTATTCAGAAATGAATTTAAAATGAAGATTCATAAAACCACAAGTTGTTAATAAATTTTGTACTAATTTTTTGAGATTATGACATTTAAATGGGTGAGATAAACTATTTTTTCACTTGCATACTTCTGTAATCTTAGTTTATTATTATAAAAAGAAACATTAAATAACCATAGCTAATTGAATTTTAGGTACAATAAAAAAAGATTTCGATTACAATTTTTACTTGACTTGATTAAAGTAACTACTAAATGTTACATAAACTTCATGATTCTATTAAGTTGGGCCACACAGTAAATCAAGCATTTCTCAACAACATAACACACAGGATTATGGAGAATCAAAACATAGGTAGAACAATTGCTCAGTTTGTATTAAAGAAATTAAAGAAGATCGTTTATATCTCCAAGAAAATGAGAAATGACTATTTTTATATTCAAGAAATTAAAGAAGAACTATATTTTTTATGAACTTATGCATAGAGGTACGGTCGGTTCGGTTTCAACGGTTATTTGAAAGCCCTATCCAACAACCGAACCGGTCCAGTTGGTTATTGAAGATCAAGAACCGAGCCAATCCAAACCCCCAATTGGTTGGTTAAAAACCGGTCGGTTCGGGTTGGATTGGTTCGGATTGGTCGGTTCGGATAATAGTTGTCCACCCCTAGTTTATACTAGACTCGCCATTGGGAACGACGAGTTTAGTTCAAAATTTTTAAACAATACTTGTTGTTCCCAACAACGAGTTATTCTATGGAGTTTTTTTTAAAAAAATCACTAAGTCCAACATAGAGTTTCACTTTCTGTGAAATTTTAAGAAACCTCGTTGTTCCCAACAGCGAGTCTAGCATAAAGCACCTTGCTGTTAGATTTAGTAAGTCTTGTTTGATAATTTTGAACTACACTCATCATTGGGAAAGACGAGTTTATTTTAAAAATAAAATTAGGTTCGCCATTCCCAATGGCGAGCACGAAATAACTAAGCTCGTTGTTGGAAACGACGAGTTTAATTATTGAGTTCCAAGCGCAATTAGTTTCGCAACTGTCCTTTTTCTGCAAAAAATTTCGAAAAAAGACATATATTAACATTCTCCAAGAGTAATAGAACATGATGGAGTTATTAAGCGAAGACAACTTACTCGATGTACCTATGTTGCACTTTATTTCCAAAAGCCCTCGATGTACCTATGTTGCACTTTATTTCCAAAAGCCCTTCCTATTTGAGACTGTCATCATCCACGTGATGCCATTGCCTGCAAAGCCAAATGAAGAGCAAAAAACCAATGCGTTTGGTTAGTTGTTTTGAAAATTGTTTTTTGAAAACTATTTTCTGAAAACTATTTTATGAAAATGAGAGTGTAAAATCTGTTTGGTAATAATTTTTTTTGAAAACTATTTTCTGAAAATTAGAGTGTAAAAGCTGTTTGGTAATAATTTTTTCTGAAAACTGATTTAATTAGAGTGTAAAAGCTGTTTGGTAATAATTTTTTTTGAAAACAGTTTTTTGAAAATAAGAGTATATAAGTGAATGATGCGGAGCAAATAAATACAACATATATATATATATATATATATATATATATATATATAGAGAGAGAGAGAGAGAGAGAGAGAGAGAGAGAGAGAGAGAGGTTCGGGTGAGAACCATGTCCTGGGGTGAGAACTTAAGGGCCTGTCCCAGCCATTCATCTGCGTAATCTTAACGGTCAAGATTTTTTAAAATTAAACAATAAGATTAATTAATATTTGCATTAAGATGTCAATCCCTTTAATTAAGCGCTGGGGACCGCGTAATAAAAGGAATGAAAGATCACAGATTATTAGGCAACATATATTGCCTTTTTTATTTTATTTAAAAGGAATGAAGATCACAGATTATTAGGCAACATATACTGCCTTTTTTATTTTATTTTCAGCCGAACCACAATCTTCATCAGGATGAACAACATTTGTTGCTACGTACAATATTGCTAAATATGAAATTTTTGTTGCTACGTACAATGCAGTTAGTTGCTATTCAAAAAACATTCAGTTGCTATATGAAAACTGACAGCATGTACAACATAAGTTTGCAAATTGATAAACAAACAATAAAAACATTCAGTTGCTATATGGAAACTGACAGCATGTACAACATAAGTTTGCAAATTGATAAACAAACAATATATATATATATATATGTACAACATAAGTTTGCAAATTGATAAACAAACAATATATATATATATATATATATATATATATATATATATATATATATATATATATTCCTGCTAAAATATGCACTAGTTTTATCTACTTACAATATAGTCAGTTGCTATATAGTGAACGAATTGGTGAAGGAACGAATTGGTGAATGATTCTGCAGTTGCTATTAATTTGGGATACAAAATCTTCTCCAATATTTTACGGGAATAAATTATTTATCTCTCCAGTTTGACTAAATTTTCCTTAACCGTCACACACAAAAAACGGGAATAAATTATTTCTCTCTCCAGTTTGACCAAATTTTCCTTAACCGTCACACACAAAAAAATTCTGTACAGTATGATCTATTACCTTATTATGTACTTGCATAATCTCAGCCATACAAAATGATTTGATGAGCGGTTGGGAGAGGCCCTTAGGTTCTCACCCCAGGGTTGGTTCTCACCCGAACCGACCCCTATATATATATATATGTGTGTGTGTGTGTGTGTGTGTGTGTGTGTGTGTGTGTGTGTTACATGTTATTTTAAAAAAATTTAATAGCCATGAAATACTTGTTATTGTAAATGTTCTTCAAGAATAAAACACTACTTTTAGTGCATAACTGATACATAATTAGAAATGACATAATAAGGTAAATAAGAGCTGAGAGCATTGATAATGAAATTAATTGTTGTACCCTTTTTTTTTATAAAAAAATGACCAATGTCACCTATTTCATTAATGAAGATTCAACGAAATAAAGTACCCAAAATTACAAACACCAACACCCTACATAAAATACTACAAAACATTACTAGAAGACCATGTGCTCGAAGCTACCGCTCCACATCGGATCCCACACAACCATCATCCTCTAACCTCTGCCTGCTTTGTGGCCGTAGCAAGGCGCATCCATTTCTATATGTATTACTTCGCGTTATCCATGCGAAGCCTCTTTCTAGCCCCTGTCATACATGTCCAATCCTATATTAGAGATCTTATTTTATGAAGCACAATGCGAAAATTACAGTTAATGTTACGAAAATAAACATCATTTCTATCCAGACACAGACACCATACAGTAGCCGCTACAGTCATATCCCACATTAACCGATAGTCTTGCTTAATACACCTAAGTCTCCAACTACCCCAAATGTCATCTATACCAATGGGAGTCTCAAAAATTCCAAAACCCAGAACCAGTACTTCCCAGGTGAGCCTAGCCTTCGGACATCGAAAAAAAATATGATTAACATCCTCGTCGTCGACGTTGCACCGCTGACATGTAACATCAATCGGAATGCCGCATATCCTAATATTCGTCTTGGACAAAATAGCGTTATTCATCACCAACCATAGGAACGCTTTAACCTTACTTGGACAATTTGACTTCCACATAATATTCGCACTTGAATTTCTAAGACCCCCGTCATTTAGGAAGGAATATACAGCGTTGACTGAGAATGAACCAGACAAGCCTAGTTTTCACTCTCTGCAATCCTCCTCCGATCTGCCTGTATTTAAAGACTCCTCCACTAATTTTTGCAGCCATTGAAGTTGGTCCTGATAATCCCGTACGAAGCCACTCTGAACCCCAATCCTTAGACTTTCTTGCCTCCATATGTCTGCTACTAGTGCGTCCTCAGTTCCTGCTACTTCCGCCAATTGCGGGAATAGTACATGCAAATTGTTTTGTAACATCCCGTAATTTCTAAAAATAACTATAATAGTATAATATATCTATATAATAAATTACAAAGAAAGCTATCAAGTGGCTCTCCTTCAATCTCCCCTAAAACCAATGGTCCAGATTGATTCTCACAAAACATATTTTTCCGCCCAAAATTTCAAACCCCACAATTTCAAAACCCTCTCTCTCTCTCTCTCCCGAAATACCCCCATTCTCTCTTTCTCTTTCTCACTGTCTCTTTCTCTCTCCTGCTCATACTGTCTCTCTATCTTCCTCTGGCTCTCTCTCTCTCTCTCTCATCGATCCTGTCTCTCTCTCTTCCCCTCCACCGTCTCTCTCCCCCTGCGCTCTCTCCCACATCGATCCACCGTATCTCTCTCATCGATCCTGTCTCTCTCTCATCGATCCACCGTCTCTCTCTCCCCGTGCTCTCTCTCTCTCTCATCGGTCCACTGTCTCCCACTTTCACCGTCTCTCTCTCTTCCTTGACCCACCGAACCCACCGAACCACCGAACCCCACCCAAGCTTCACCGTCTTCCCGACCACTGACTGATTTGTGCCCATTTGAGTTGATCCCGACCACCTTCGTCGGCGTGCTTGCTGCCTTCGGTTTTCAGTAACGCAATATGGTCGAAGCGGCGGGATGAAATCACCTTCGATCAGCTTCAGAAGGTATCGATCGGTCGTGGCTATTATTGGATTCTGTTTGGTTATGTTTTGTTTAGTTTCTCGTAATTTTTGATTTAGATATGAATTTAGTTGTTTGTGGAGAATTTTGGTGTTGAATTGATTTAGTTTAGTGTTGATTGGAATGAAAAAATTGGAATCTGATGTGAAAATTGTAGGAGATAATGTGTGAGAGTGTTTTTATTATTAGGTGAGAACAAAGAGTTGGCTGGATTGAGCTATTTGAGTGACTGTTGTAAGAATGAGTAGTTGGTAAGGTGTATGTTGTAACTTTGTACATTAATTAAGTGAAGGGTTAAATAGTTAAGAGCAGTCTTCCATTGTGAGTGTTCAAAATGAATTTTGTAGTTGCTAAATTAATGAGGCAGTAATATATGTTTTGTAAGTTCGTACAGAGAACTTACTCCAAGTAGAACGATGTAAGTGCGACTGTTTTAAGAATTTGTTACTGGCAAGCATTCGCATGCATTTTTAGTTATGTAAAATGTATGTGGATGCCCTTAATTTGATTTTGAAGTATCTGAAATGTTGCTTGAATAAGCAGGAATATTGTGTCAACTGTAAATTTGGACTACAAGTTGTATCTAAAGTCCATTGCCCTGCAAGCGCGTAATGCAGAGTACAACCCCAAGGTATATACATGCATTTTCAATTTATGCTCATTACTTGCTGTCTAGATAATTTTTGTGGTTATTGTTCTGTCCCTAAATGTTAATGCCATCATGTGTTGATGTAAAAGCTACATTTTTACTGGAAAGAGAGCAGATGTCATTCCGAGGCTTTTTTTTAATGTTATTGAAGTTTTTATACCTTATTAGTGGCAGATTGGCACATGAATACCGTGGTGGATTCATGCCAACAATATGGTAATGGACTTTAGGGATTAGGCATTATGTATAAATAGGGGCCATGTGACTAGCCGCTAAGGCAGCCTATTTTGTTTATATCTATTTTGTTATGAAGGAAGGAAATAGAAGGAAATGCAATGAAAAGAAGAAGGCTGTTGTTCTCACCTATGTTGGCAGGTGTTGTAAAGAGAGAACTCAGAGATACTCAAGAACTCTTTTTCACTGTCTCTACATCTCAGGTATTGCGTTCGTTTTGTTGGGTTTGTGTTAGATTGATACTGTTTTGCATCTAATTTTGTATTTAATTTTAGGATTGATACTGTTTTGCATCTAATTTTGCATCTAATTTTAGGACTGATTCTGTTTTGCAGCTCCGTCAACCCAACTTTCACCTCAGCGTAGATTTTAGGATTGTAAGTGTTATTCGAAATTGATACTGTTTTCCATCTCATTTTGCATCTAATTTTAGGATTGTATCTGTTTAGGATTACACCGAGTATATTATTTGTTACATCTCAGGTATTATTTGTTACACTGAGTATATTATTTGTTCACTTACAATCTTTATAGTGAGACTTAATGTCATGAACTCGCTTGATAAGTATCTTTAGATTTAAAATAACTAAATAATCTTTTCTTTTCTTTTTGTTCGGTACTGCCAATAGTTATTAGTTATTGTTTTGCATGCTGATTGCTGCCCATATTTATGAGGATTGTCGTATTGTGCAATGTTGGTTTAGTTTTTAAGTTATCTTTCAAATATAATTTAGCACATAAGTCATTGGCTGTATAAACCACCTGAAGTCTATTTGGCTGGATAAACCACCATCGGTCTTTTTTTTTTATGGGATACCAAGGTCAGCATATAATAAACACACATAATAAACACGTTTCAGCTATTCAAAGATGAGTTTCGGAAACTGATTGTATTTGTTGTGCCCAGTCAAGGATAACACCTAACCATAGACTATATCATCCCGGGGCATCGAGTTGGTTCTCAATAAGATATACTAGTAAGTAGGACCGACCAATAATGTAAACATTTTGATACAGTTCATAATAATGTCAACATTTTGATACACCGTTCTCTTTGAACACTGCATTTATAGCTATCGCCACCATTAGCACCCTGAAACTCTTCTCTCTTCTTCTCATCTTGGCTTGCACTATCGCCACCTTATCACCAATGCATTTCTTCCCAAACCTCCAACCACTCCGTTCTATCTTTAGCAAAGTCGTTGCTACCACCACCACTACCAGCAACAAGCCATTCCTTCCCATCCAATCATTGAAATAAAGTTTAGGGAAGCTCAATGTTAACTTTGCAAAGAACTAGACGAGCGTATATGACAATACTGAAGAGAGCAGGTTCGTTATCAATCATTGAAATTTTGATGAAAGACATAACACCAACATAATGCATATGTTAATACACATCTTTTTTATGGCCATACTGGCTTCAGAAATTATGAATCAGATATCCGCAAATGAAGGTTATTAACACTTTTGTCGCTGAAAATATATATTTAGTAGTCCCTTCCAAACCAGCCAAACTAATTTTTCTTAATACTCTCACAAACAATCAAATTTGGAAGCAACAAGATTTACAATCAAAACAAGAATTTCAGAGGATGCATTCATAAAACTTTTCAAAACCTGGGATTCATCTGAAGTAGTCTCAATGAATTTCATGCAGGGTACCACACATTTGGCTCCAATGTCACATGTTCAATTTGAAATATAGTAATCAGAAAACCGCACTTCCGATTATAAAGATAGCATATTATCATTATCAATAAACACTGAAATTTAAACTCCAACCAAGACAACTATATCTATTAAGAAAAATTAAATCAAGCCTAACACAAACTCAAACAGAATTAAGAACACAAACTGCAGAAGTCTAGAGATCACAATTAAGAACACAAGGCCACAAGTCAGCAACAGTTAAACAATGGCATTGGCAGCACTAGCAATCCTTGGCCACAGGTCAGCACATTCTTTTCCAATGGGCCCAGTAATAGCAGATCCTACAACCATAGCCAATAGAACTCATTAAATTTATGGATATGAGACTAATCAAAGAAAAAGCAAGTAACCAATTAATAATCATTCCGAGATCAATTTCAACAGAATAAGCTCAAAAATTAAGATATGCAATTGGAAATATTTACAAATTATTTAGTTAATCCTTGGGTGAGAGTGAGAGGAGAGGGGAGAACTTTAAGAGGGGAAAAATAGATTGATATATAAATGGGGAAAAACTCAATTTCGAAGCCGGACAAGAACATGAAAGAAAATTGGTGGTTTTTCTTTTTATTTCACTGGGAAAAGATCAAATGATGCAAGCTACAATCTGTATATAACCACTTCTAACAAAGAAAACGGAATAGCTCTAGAGATCTTACATTCGTAATTTTGTATCTTAATAAAAAAGGTTAGGTGAGTAACATGTACCAAGCATTGATTAGTTGGTATTTTTCATAGTAAAATACTAAAATGCATTCAATTTCTCAAATCAAGAGACTATGCCTATCTTAATAAATAAAGTTAAATATTTTGTCAACTGATAGGATGAACATTGTGACATAGTATTAACCAGACAAGTTTCTGCAATAATGCACTTAAAACAGAATAAGTGTATCACCTTAACTTTTCATTTCTCCCTTTGGATTCACAATCACCCCAGCATTATCTGCAAATTGCAAAAAGAACATAACCATGTTAAAGAATGAGATATGCATCCAAAATAATGGGCTCCAACAAATTTTCAGTTCTTTAAACTTTCAAATTGCAACTGTTAGTAGTGGACAAATCGGTATATTTTACACAACAACAAAATATTAAACATAACAAATAATAAACATGAAACCAACTGACAAGCATTAAAAAAACTGAGAAATGCAACTACGGATGCAATAGATGTAGGCTTGAAATGCATGGATATTTATAAACATAATCTAGCAAATGACTCTACAGTTTCTAGAAGATAGATCATAGTAGTTAATATTATGTTCGTATTTTGTACCTATTACTCTACAATGTCTTGATTGGTTTGTTAAAGTAATTAGAACGTCAAAGTTAATCATCATATACACCCTATGTTTGCTGTTAATTGCCGCTAATTTAATACTTTTTTTTGGACAGATTGTCGTCTACACTTAGAACCGTTATGTACATATTGACAGTTTAACTTTTGGAAGGGTGATAAAGAACATGTTGGGTTGAAACCACTGAGTTAAAAGGCATTGTCCTGTTTGAAAGGTATTAGTTTCAAAACTCTTACTGTTTGTTTCTTTAATTATCATGGTTTTGATTGATTATTGAAAAACTCTTACTGTTTGTTCAGGCCCACTGTTTGGTCCCATATTGAAGACTCGAAACATTGTGTTTTCCTACAACTCTGTAAATTTTTTTTTGGTAATTCAGTTGGTTGGTGTATATTTTGATGGAGGATGTAATAGTTGTAATATTTATTATTTTGGGAGATGATGTAAGTATCTATATATGATGATGATATAATATAGTTATGTTAATACCCGTACCCGCAAAGTTGAGTATTGGGTTCTGTGTTTGGTTTTTGGAAGGTTTTTCAAAGGTTTTTTTCTAAAAATCCATTACGTTTTCAAACGAAATTTTGGTTTTTATTGTGTATCTTGCATCATATTATGATTTCCCCCCCAGAGCCTTATATATATGATGCCTGTGTGATGTTGCTTGGTTTGGCCTAGGGAGAATTGATATTGATTGCCTGTGATATTATATTTTTAATTATTAGAAGAATTCCGTAAGGAATTGCTGTAAAAGGGTTAATATTTTAGGGGGAACTCTGTCGAAATTTTTACTAAAATTCCTTAAATTCTATTACGTTTACAAACCAAATCTAGGTTTTTATTTTGTAACATGAGTCATATGAAGATTCCCACCCCCCCCCCCCCCCCCCCCCCGACCCCTATATATATGATGCCTGTGTGATGTTGCTTTGATTGGCCTGGGAATGATTTATATTGACTGTCTGTGATGTTAATTTTTTAATTGTGAGCAGAATTCCGATAAAAGGGCTAATATTTAAGAGGAGATTTTGTCGAAATTTTTACTACAATTCCTAAAAATCTGTTACGTTTTTCCACGAAATCTTGGTTTTACTTTTGTATCTTGGCTAATATGAAAATTTTAGGGGAGGATTAATATTAACTGCCTGTGAAATAGCATTTTGGGGAGACTGTCAAATTTTTTACTAAACAACTTAATTAATTAATCATTCTTCACTATGACGTGCAGTAGGCACGTGTCCACGGGCATACCTAATATATATATATAATTAAGTCTACTGGTATAATGGAATTAAAAAGTAAAGAAGATGGGGGGCCTAAGGTTGAATTTGAAAGACAACACATTTGTGCTTGTTTCGGTGATGTCATGATGACATTACCGTGTAGTGGGGGCCACCCGAGAAGGAAGAGAAGACAGTGCTACTGTCTGTTCAGTTGGTGATGTGGACGGGGGGCCCACATGGGGTTCTATTATTCATGGGGAGAGAGAAAGAGGAATTTGAGTGTGGGATTTGTCCCACATCGGAAATCACACTAGAATAAAATAATAATAAATATAATAGCCTATGATCAAGAGTCACCAATCTGGTTAACCACCTTTTGAGAGGCAGCCTGTGGTGGGCAGTTGTAGTATACTATAAATAATTTATCTGATAAATTGTATAAATTGTCTGAGCTAGGGGCAGAGGCGTTACATGTTTTCCCCACACCACTTATCCTTCCAAAACCTTGTTTGTTTCCCATTTCCCACTTTGCATCTCGTGTTTGTGTGAAAGACATCTCCCACCTTTGAAATCACTTTCCATAAGGACGACACTTTTCCTTATTTGCTTCTTTCTCCAAATCTAAATTTCTTTCGGTGACGATACATCTTGAAGGAATAGCACCACCACGCCTTACATTGTTTGTGTAATTTCCACCACCAATTGGTTAAGAGAGCTTTATTCATATCCCGGAGATTCACTATACCCAATCCTCCAAATTCTTTCCTTTTACACACCTCCGCCCATTTAACCAGATGGAATCCCTTATTGCCATCTGTTGAACCTTTCCATAAGATACGTCTCCCGCATTTATCGATTCGTTCAATCACCCAATTCGGGATCTCGTAGATTGACATCAAGTATGTTGGCAGACTACTCAGAACCGAATTTATCAGAGTGATTCTACCTCCCGACGATAGCGATTTTTCTTTCCAGCCTGCCAGTTTTTTTCTCTATTTTATCGAAGATTACTCCAATCTTCCTTAAGTATCTTCTATGGTCTTATAGGTGTCCCCAAGTATGTTAATGGGTAATTTCCCTGGCCACATCCCAATCCTGAAGTGACCATCTCAATCGAACTCGAGTTGTCACTGCAAAGAGGTATCACACAACTATTGTTAAGATTAACCTTCAATCCCGACCAATACTCAAAGCATCTTAATAAGATTCGAATCGCCACGATTTCTTCCATCTTCGCCACTCCGAACATTAGAGTGTCGTCTGCGTATTGTAGTATAGACATTGCCACTGGGATTCCTTTCACCCTGCTCCTCGCATGATATCTGCTTCCTTCCCTCTTTTAAACATAAGGGGTGACAATGGATCGCCCTGCCTTAACCCTCTTCTACATTGGATTTCTCTACCAGCTTCTCCATTAACTTGGATAAACAATTTCCCATTTCTAACACACATTGTCATCCACATCCTCCATTTTGCCCCAAATCCTTTGAGAACTAACGCCTCATCTACACATTCCCACTCAACCGTATCGTAAGCCTTTTCGAAATCATGTTTCAGTAGAAAATCATCTACTTTTTCCTTGTTTCCTCTGAACACCATCTCATGTGCTGACGCGACACTATCCATGATATCCCGCCCTTTAACAAATCCACTCTATGTCTCATCTATAATACCCCTTAGGTGTGGAGCCAATCTATTTGCCAGAACTTTGGTGATGATTTTAAACGACCCGTTAAGCAAACTAATAGGTCCGAAGTCCGATACCCTAAGAATTTCTGCATTTTTTGGTATTAGAATGACGTTTGCATAATTCAGTCTTTCCACCTTCGCGACTCCCATATAAAGTTCCTAAAAAATGTCCATCAAACCTTGTTTGATGATGTTCCAGTATAGATTGTAGAAAAGAATCGGGAATCCATCCGGACATGGCGCTTTATCTTGTCCCAATATTCTGATAGCCTTAAGGATTTCCTCTTCTACAAAGACATCTTCCAACCCTTCGCTTCCTTCAATTCTTGACTCTTCCCACATTTCTCACGGTCCTTTTCTTTCTTAACAAATCTCTAAAGTTCCTATCAATCTGTTGTCTTATTAACGCCCGATCCTCCGTCCAATTCTCCTCCACTAATAACCCTGTAATATTATTCTGACGCTTTCTACCATTAGCCACCTTATGGAAGAATGCCGTGTTGGAATCTCCTTCTCTGAGCCACTGAACTCTCGATCTTTGTTTCCAGTAGTACTCCTCCATTTCACCTATTTTGAATAACTCTGCCCTGTTTGCCACCAATTCCTCCGCTTCCATCCAATGCAGATTCCTTTGTTCTTGTAAAGTCTCAAGAGCATGATTTCTATTCCCAAGCATCTCTTTCTTCCTAGTGACCTCTCCTAGTTCCTCTTTTGCCCACCTCTTAAGGCATTTACGCAATCTACCCATCTTGATATTCCACCTGGAAACCGCATCCAAATTGATCACCGGTCTTCCCCAAGACTCCTCAATAATCTTCCTATTGTTGCCATTGAGGGTCCACGCCTTTTCAAATCTAAACTGATGTCGTTTACCTCTTGTAGCCCCTCCAACCTCCATAATGAGGGAAATATGATCTGAGGTGAATCTAAGGCAGGATCTAGCTTTCGGTCCAGGAAATAGATCCTCCCAGTCCGAAGAGACCAATATTCTATCCAACTTAGCTAAGGTTGGGATCGCTTGCATGTTGGTACAAGTAAACCTCCTATCTGTCACTTGCATCTCCATCAGGTTCAGATCATTAATAGTGACATTGAAATCATGTCTATCCCTTACGCTTTCTCCTCTCCCTCTGTTTTCACCTTGAAATCTAGTTATGTTAAAATCTCCTCCAATCACCCACGGCCCCACCCATCTATTGCAAATTTGTCTAATCTCCCTCCACAATCCCTCTCTCAAATGAGCTTGATATGGTCCATAAACAACCATGACCATATGCTCCCAATTGTCAAATTTGCGCCCAATTCTAATAGTAACAGAGAAATTACCCACAAATTCATCTATAGTATTAAAGATGCTTGCATCTACTCCTAAAGTGATACCCCCCGACATTCCCCTGGATGTCTTGAAAGTCTAGTGAAAGTTTGAAAGCGCTCTGAGACCCTCTATATCCTTAACCTGCAGATCAGCAATCCTGGTTTCTTGTAAAGCACAAATAACCGGTTTCATTTTTGCGATACTATCATTCACCAATCTATATTTACCCCTCGATCGTAACCCTCTAACATTCCAAAAGATGTACGACATAAACACTTCGATAGTTCACCTCTACCCTCTTAACCCTGCCCTAGGTAAGCCGTTATAGGTCATACCTATACGCCTCAACTCTAATAGCATTAATCCGGTCTAATTGCTCTCTACCGTTGACTCCCATGTCCACCCCTAACATGCTAGCATAGTAAAGAAGCATATTATCCGAAATACAACTCAAAATTGAAAATGAACCTTCACAAGTTGACGTTGGTTCCTTAGCCTTCACTACTGACCTAATAAGATCTTCCTCCCTTGGACCTTTCGATCCCCACATGTCAATTTGCCTCTTGCTCTTCCTTTTAGTCTCATCCATTGCTCCCTCAGTGCTTTCTCCGATATTTTGCTTCCCATGAGCTAACTCCCTCACCTGCTTAGCCCATCTTTCGTGTTCGCTATCATAGTCATTGATCTCTCCCCCCACTCCACCAATTCTTTCTCCTTCCCCCAACGATTTAACTGTGTCCTCTACTATTACCTTATCAGTACCACCTACTCCTCCTCCACCTGAGTCGTCCCCGGCCAGTCCCAATTCCCCTTCCTCCCCCTCTTCTTCCATATCCTCTATTCCCATTTGCCCATGTCCTTCCAAACCCTCCTTACGGCTAATTCCCAGTCCAAACTGTTCAATCTGTGTCCCTGGTATATAAAGCCCACTATAACTAGGCCTGGCCCAATAGCAGCATCTTTTTGTCACAGCCAACATAGCAGCTTCTAAAGCCTGTTGGAACTGCGCTTTCGAAAGCGTTAACACCGCTGATTCATCCTGTGAGTCCCCCCTGTGCACACCCTCTCTTAATTGTCTCATCTCACTATCACAGTCAGACTGCACAGTTGTCTTACCATGCCCTTTACACATCTCAATCACCTCCTTATTACCATGAAGCCCCTCATTACTACCCCCTACTCCTATCGATTTGACTTCCCCCATAGCTGAAAGCTGTCCCGTGTGCCTTCATTCTGATTCGTTGTCCCTATCCACATTGGTGTTGGCTGTTTTGGAAGCCCCTGATGTGTTTGGCCTCGATGGAACGCTCCACACTCCTCCACTGACTTTCCTTTACCACTCTTATTTCGATGGCTTTGATTTCCCCTCCCACGATCCAACGGTTGATGAGAGTCTTCAACCTCCTTCCTTTTTGCTGTGACGTCCCTCCGAGCTCGATGCCATTTCTGGCGATCCTCGAAACGAAACTCTCTTCTTCCTCTCTATAATAACCTTAATTTCGTGCCTTTCATCTTCGAATTCTGCCATGATCATCGACGGGATAAGGCTAGCATCGTTCACGTCAATTTGAATTCTCGCGTATTCACGCCGCATCTGCAAGTTGGTGTTCTTATCGATTGCGATCAGGTACCCGAAGCTCCCAACGATGTTTTGGAACGCTGACCGTACCCAACAATGGAACGACATATTAAACAATCGGACCCACACCACCGGTAATGAATCTATCTTCAAAGCACCAAGCTTCCTCGACCATCTACTCATTGACACGTAGAAATCCTCCCCTCCAGACTACCCATCATCAGAAGTTCTTTAATCATTTCCTCAGTCTTATAGTAAACCATGAAGACGTCATTTTTCACCTTTTGAATCTCCCAAGTACATTCCGACGATGGCCTTATACTCTCAGCTAGCTTCTCCGCTAGCTCCTCTATCGATGGATTACCCGTGTGGATTTTGAACATAGTGCAACGTTGGAGACGATGCTCAAAATCCGCCACGATCGGGGTTGGCGCAATAACTGCTCTGATAGTTCTCCTACCATCATCTTTACTCTCCTCCGACCTGGGTAAGCTTGCCTTGCTTTCACTTTTTATCTCTGGAATGCACGATGGGGTCTGAAATGATCCACCTTCCCCTTGTTTGATATTTGGACAAGCCCTGGAAATGTGCCCCTGTTTTTTGCAAGCATAACAGAACCATTCATTCACACACTCATTGATCAAGTGGCCTCTCTCTGCACATTTGTGACACTGATCGTTCTTTCTTGCCGTCGTCGGAGCCGAAGACGACGATGACTGTTGCTTTGTTGCCTTTTTCTCAGCTTTGATACCCTTCTGGGGTTGAAAAGAATACATTTCCCTTCGGCGTCCTCCTTCTTCATCACTTCAAGCTCCGGTGCGCTGACCTCCCTTCGACGATGATCCTGCTCCGAGGCCTCCACACCCCTCTTAGTCGCCTCAAGGTAGCTTCTCCTCTTTATTGACTTCGAGCGAGACACCCCTCTCAGTCCCTCTAGCGAATGAAGTCCCCGTGCCTCTATCCGAGTTCCCAGTTGGGGCTCTCTTTCTCCACTCTTGGGTAGCCCTCTATGGTCCACCCTCCAGTACTTCGAGCAAGAGACTCCTCTAGATCTCGACACTTCATTCTTTGCAAGACCTCTATGGTCTCCCAGCCCCCCTCGGTAGTTATCTCTACCCTCTGAACGTCAATGATCCTCCTCATCTCTTCCTCTTTTCGCCATCGGCGTGTGTGGGTTGTTGTTTGGAATTTTTCCTCTCTCCATCCTTCTGCAATCTCTTTCCCAAACTTAGTTGACTGTGAAGGATGCAGAAACATGTTAAACGCGACCATAGAAGAACAGAATTGAGATGAAGGATGCAGAAACATTTGCATGATTTCGTATTCGTACATGAGAGCTTATTTTTCCCACAGCAACTTCAAATAAGAACCACATCACAACATAGAACAAATAATTCGAAAGAAAACAGAGAAAACAAAGTAACACTGATATAAATTAACTAGAGAACAGGCTGAAATAAAACATTGGCAAAATTAGGAGCGCCTAATTTTTCCCTACTTCAAACAAGAGCTACATCACAACTTGAACCAGAGGAAACAAAACTACATTGATGCTAAATTAACTTCATACTAGCAACATTATACACGTTATTATCATATTATCTAAACGCTCCCGATGGCCATGGTCACCTGAGAAAGTAGACTCCTCACAACATACCGCCCTCGAATCCAAACTGCAAATAAACAATAAAAATTAGAAAATCTCAACAAAATCTCAAGAAGACTTGACACCACCCCAAAAAGCCGTCACTTTTTGGCAGATTTTCTTTGACGGCGTGGTTACTGCCGTCAAGAGGTGGAAGATGAATGACAGAGGGTTCGATTTTAGATTTTTTTTGGATGAAAAGATCACCGATTCATCTCGGTCAAGATCTTTGGGTGACTGTTGACATTTGGTGCGAGGAAGCGTTCCGGCGATACAAGGGATCACTCTTGTTCCGCTGTATACAGGGACGGATCAAGGATTGAGAATGGAAGCCCAAAAAAATAATTTTCTTTTAATCTTATATATAGAAAAAAATTATTAAAATTGCTAGACTCAAATAAAAGCTGCTAAGAACTGATGGCTTGGATACTGTGGATTCGAATCTAGCAATTCATATAATTTTTTAATATTTGGCAATCATTTTCAATCCCGAGTAAACTTTGTATCGCCGGAATACTTTCTCGAGCAAAATATCTCTGCTTCTTCTTCTTCTCAGTTTAGTGAGTGGTAATGCACTTGGTGCTGCTGTTAGGTTGGTTTAAAAGATAGGACGGAAACATCTAGAAGGTCCTGGATGAATCAGAGGGTTTTTTTTTTTTTTTTTTTTAAAAAAAATTTTTGAGTAAAACTTTCTTGAAGACGGGAAAAGGGGAGGAAGCCTCCAGAATTATTGTGCTATTGGACAAACCCACAGATGATTGTTGTTTGTATTCAGTTGGTGAGGACTTGGAGGAAGCCTCTGGATAGAGAACTCACTTTGTTTTGGTGTTGATATTTTTGGCCTACAGACGGTTCATGAGAATTTGAATAAAAAACAAATACATAAACATCTACTATCATTTGTGCTAAAAGTTTCATATGCATAGCATTTAACAATTGGAGTTGTGTGAAAGAAAAAAAAAATTTAGACGGAAGGTCATGATTCGTCTATATTTGTTTTTTTAATTGAGAAAATGACATTTTCATAAATAATGAATAATACTTTCGTAATATGTGAAAGGAAAATAAAGGAAGAAGTTTTTTTTTTGACGACATGGGTATCCATCCGTCTCTAGTGGCTCAGACTAATCCCAGGACCCGTGATGGGGTTGTTGCGCAGGCACATTGTCCTACGGCCACTGGCCACACTCCAGAGGTGTTTAAGGCTCTTTGCCAACCATAGGGCTCGAACCCGGGATCTGTGGGGGAGCACACCCCAAGTCCCGCTTCTAACCACTAGGCCACTTGTGGTGGTTAAATAAAGGAAGAAGTTGTCGAACGGAGCTTGATCTTCCGTTCGACATTTTTCAATTTTTTTAAATAATGACAATTTCGTAATTATTTGAGTGGTATTTTTGTAATTTTTTAGAATTTTTTTTGAAAAAGATTGCGGACGGAAGATCATCTTCCGTTCGACTATATTAATAAAAAAATTAAAACGGACAGAGCTTTGATCTTCCGTCTTCTATATTTAGTATTCATCTAACGCAGCTGCTAACTTTAGCAATCGACTGTTCACTCATATTCTAAATTTTGAGTTTTTCGACAATGATAATGGGGTGGTTTTTCATCTCAAATGCTATTTCTTGGGCTTTTAGCAAACGTTAGAGCTGCTATTGGGTCTTATCGAGTCAGGTCCTCCACTGCCCGGACCTGGATCCGGTACCTCACGGGTCCAAAAATTGGACCCGGATCAAGACTTGCGAGAGCCGGGTCCGGGTCCTAAATAAAAAAATCTACTCGTTGGGTCCGGTAGCGAAAAATAAATATTTGCACTTAAGTATTTTTGAACCTGATACCCGACGGGTTCCAACAATTTTTGCACGGAAGTACATGAATAAATATTATATTTATACATCTATTTTCAACAATTACTATTTACATGTATATCCTTATAACGTTATTATTCAAATTTCATATTTTTAGGGGTATTTTTTAACGGGTCCGGGTACAGGTTCGAGTCGGTTCTATTTTGAGCGGACCCGGACTCGGATCCAGACCCGAAAGTACATCAGGTGTTATTTTTGGACCCGAACCCGTATAGATCGGGTCGGTTCCGGCCCAATGCCGGGTCCGAGCCGAGTCCGAGCCGAGTCCGGATCGGTTCCGGGTATCGGGTAAATGTGACAGTGCTAATGACCATTGAATGGATAGAAAAATAATGATTATTCATTTATGAACAATATAAGAACTGCAATGGAAATTACAAACCAATTTTTTGTTTATGACTATAATGTGAGGTCTCAGACAACTGGGTATAGAAATTAGATGCAATAGAGGTCTCAGACAAGGGGCCCATTTGTCCTCTTTATTATTTACGTTAGTTGCGGACGGCCTGACATAAAATGATTAAGAACAGAAGAGAAAAGCACATTATTCAGGGACTTCGGATCAACAAGGTACTTGATTCGATATCATTTCTTCAGTATCCAAACGATACACTATTATTCGGTGCAGCTAATGAGGAGGAATTATTCGCACTAAAAGCTGCTTTGCTTTGTTTCGAAGCGTGGGCAGGACTAAAAGTTAATTTGAGTACGAGTTGTATCATCCCACTGAGCGATGACCTTTCCATCCCATTCGCAGATATAAAGACTTATATTGGATGTGAGATTGGGGAATTCTCTTTAAAGTACCTTGGTACTGCCATTAGTCCCAGAGTTATGAGGAGGGAGGATTGACGGCAACTGGTGGAAAAGGTTGAAAGGAAATTGGCCGGATGGAACAGGAGATTTTTATCTCGAGGAGGTAGAATCATGTTAATCAACTCGGTGCTCAGTAGCCTACCAACGTACATCATGTCAATTTATGAGCTTCTGAAGTGGGTCATTAACAGAATTTACAAGAGTAGAAGAAGATTTTTGTGGAAGGGAGCTAATGAGGGTGGTAAAGGCTTTCATCTCATCAATTAGGGCATGGTGTGTAAGAGAAAAGAATTGGGGGAATTAGGAATTTTGAATTTGAAAGATATGAATAAGACATTATTGTGCAAATGGTGGTGGAAAATGCGCACGAAGAATAACAATTGGTGGTATAAGTCATTCGCTCTTTATCGAAAAAGGAAGAGGTTCAAATAAGGCGGGAGAAGCAAATATGGAAGAGCGTCGTACCTTTGGAAAGGAGTGGCAAAAGTAGGAGAAATGTTCCATGTTAATACAGTATGCGAACTGGGAAACGGTAAAGACAAAAAATTTTGGAAAGACAATTGGTACTCTCCAAGCTCTTTTTTCGGAGGTTGCAAATGAAGTAGACAACCTTAAAACAACGGTAGCTGATATTTGGAAAAACTGGTAGATTAAGGCTCCAAATGTGAGATCAACCGACTCATGACTGCCAGATTCAAATACACAATATGAGGGACTTCATTCAGGAAGGAGAGCAAGTGGTTAGTATGGTGGAGGATGAGACAAGATGGAAGTTGAATTATAATGGGATTTTCTCGATTAGGTCAATGTACGATTGAATCAACGACGGAGGAATTAGAACTATAAAAGCCAAAATGATTTGGAAAACAATTGTGCCGATGAAAGTGAAAGTCTTCTTATGGTTGGTGGATAATGATGCTATTCTACCAAAAATTAACTTAATTAAGTGCAAAATTTCGGTGGACCCCAAGTGCTCAAGATGTTATATAGATGATGAAGATTCCAATCACATCTTATTTAGGTGTCCTAAGACTAGATTAGCTAGGGTGGTTGTAATGTTAGGATTTGGGATGTTAGACTACCCAACCTCAAAAAATGATATTTGGGGTGAGTGGAGAGAAATGGTCGTTAGGAAAGACGATAGAGAAGCATGAGATATATCAGTTGCGGCAACCTTGTGGGGTCTATGGCCAGACTGAAATGATTCAACATTCCAGCGTAATAATTGCAAATTTCCTGTATTGATGCATGAAATTATGTTCTTCATCCAATTTTGGGCAGGCCAGGGAGGCACAAGGAAAAGGTTTCGCTTGGAGGAAGAAGAAAAGGAGTAGATATGCAGGAGTTGCAACACCGGAGATCCAAGGGTGCAAGTATTTGTGAATATCAGGAGCTTTTAGAAGATTAATTTATGATGTTGTGGTTTGATATTTTCTGAGTTATTTTGATGTATTAGATCGATTATTATTATGTGTAATCACTGATGTTAACAACTACTTATTTTATTAACTTATTCATTAATGAAGCGATGACAATGTCACTTTTTATTTTATAAAAAAAATCTTAATGTGAGATTACAGACCAATTAAGGGGACGAAGATGCTCGTATAGTGGAAATAATCCCACATCCGTAATAACAATAGCCTATGATCCCACATCCGTAATAACAATGAATATAATATAATATAAATATAATAGCCTATGATCAAGAGTCACCTAATCGGTTAATCAACTTTTGAGAGCCAACCTGTGGTGGGCAGTTGTATTACATAGTATCTAATTTGTCTTATAAATTGTATAAATTGTCTGAGCTAGGGGCAGGGGCGTTACAAATGGTATCAGAGCCGACTTTCGATACTGAGTGTGGATAAGAGTGGGCAAGATTCATGCCTGAGATGGAGCTAGCAGATGTACGTCGGGTATGCCTGAGAGGGAGCGAAGGTAATCCACTCCTCACTGAGTTGAACGGAGGAATAGGTAAGTGGAAATAATCCCACATCTGTAATAACAATGAATATAATATAATATAAATATAATAGCCTATGATCAAGAGTCACCTAATTGGTTAACCAACTTTTGAGAGGCAGCCTGTGGTGGGCAGTTGTACTACATAGTATCTAATTTTTCTTATAAATTGTATAAATTGTCTGAGCTAGGGGCAGGGGCGTTACACTGATGATTATAGGAAAGCGGGTTTTGAGGAGATCTGAGGGCCCTGATTGCGCCACACTCTCTATTCCATATCACAAGCCCCCCACTTCTGCAGGGCGGTGTAAAAAACAGTTGTGGAGTAGTAGTCTGGATCTATGGAGAAGAGTGGCAAAGCGAGTTTTCTGGGGTCTTTTTGGGGCTGGCGCCAAGCCAAGCCGAGTCCTGGTGGCCAAGCACGAGGTGCTTCTGCCGAGGTTGGGGGAGGTCATCGAGATCGGTTTGGGTCGTCGAGCCCGAGGCGACCTTAGTTTGAGGAAGCTACCCCGTTGTTCGAAATTGCCACCGAGGGTCGAGGCTTAGGGGTTGGTTCGGATTGTCGAGCCCCTAGCGACTTGGTTAAAGGAAGCTACTCCTGTGCTCGAGATTGCAGTCGAGAGTGGAGGCTTAGGGGGTCGGTACGGAGCGCCGAGCTCAAGCATCTTAGCTTTGTGAGAGCTACCCATGTGCTCGAGATCATCGTCGAGCATCGAGGCTTAGGGGGTCGGCATGGAGCGCCGAACTCAAGTGTATTAGCTTTGTGAAAGCTACCCATGTGCTTGAGATCACCGTCAAGCGTTGAGGCTTAGGGGTCGGCACGGAGCGTCGAGCTCAAGCGACTTAGCTTTGTGAAAGCTACCCCTGTGCTCGAAATTACCATCGAGTGTCGAGGCTTAGGGTGTAGAACCCCGTATTTTCAAATATTATTTTTATATTTGGGAATGAATTTAAATTTATTTTTGGAGAATTAATGAACATTTTCAGAAAAAATTATCTTTTGTACACGTGCAAAACACGTGCAAATGCTTCTATGAGAAGTGTGAAAATTTAGTTTTCTTTATGAAAAATCTTTATTTATTATTTGAGATTTATTTAGTATTTTTCCAGATTTTTCTGAAATTTATTGGAGCTATTTGCAATTTTTGAGAAAAGAATGACCTTTTTGTAAATTTGACATTTTTAAGGGTTAAAGTGCAAAATGTATATTCTGGACGTTTTGAACAGTACTAATTGAGATTTAGAATGCATATTTTCTGATAAAACCTAATTTAAATGAGTTTTGATGGAATTTCCAAAGAACGATGTATATATGTAAATTGTATTTTGGAAAGGGTTGTTTTGCAAGTGTGGGTAAAACCCTAATTACCCATCCGGCATATTTAAGAGAATTTCTTTCCCAGCCGTCATTGCTGATAAAAATATTGTATTTTGGAGATTTATTTTTGGTGGAGCAAGGAGCTCTTGGATCTAGCAAAAAGGGGAGATTTTTGTGGACTATTCTCAAAACCTAAGGTGAGAGATATAAAAATTTGTTTTCTTTTGTTGTTTGATTTATGTGAGATATATGCAAATTTTTTGTTGTTTGATGTATGTTTTGTTGTTTGATTTGATGTATGCATGGAAGAAATTTGTCTTGTGGTTGATCCATGTGTGCAAGTATCATTGATAAATTGATTTGATGTTGGGAACAATTTAGATCCCGTAATGTGGTATGAATCATGTGGAATTGGCGGATGAAATAGTAGATCCCTACTATTAAAATTGTTTGCTAAAAGCATGTTGAGACTTGTGTATGAACAACTGGACTTTAGAATTATAAATCAGATTCTTATTGGTTTTGTGAAAGAAATTTAGATCTTGTAAAACCCTAACAAAGGATTTGTGATTTAGAATATGAGAATTTAGATCTTGACACATTAATGTTTTGAGTGAAATAGACATATACCTGGAGAGATTCGTTGAGAATCATTATTTTTCCCTGAATGAGAACTATTTACATAATCATTCATTCATTAGAAGCTTCAGAATTCGATTTTGTAGTCAGACCAAATTTTGAAGTTCTGTAGGCCGACAGTCGACTGGTACGAGCCTGATGCCTTATTTTCGAGATTGTTGAAAAGTTGTTCTGGACAGTCGACCTAGATCATAGGCAGTCGACTGGTCCACTGTAGAAAATTATTTTGTAAGAATTATTAGTCCTTCTGGACAGTCGACCTATTAACCATTTAAGTCGACTTATTTACTTAGAATATTTTTGAGAAGATTATTGGAAATTACCTCGGGTAAGTCGACTGATCCCTTCTTAAGTCGACTGTTAAATGACTTAGTTTATTTTTGTAAAATCTTGAATTTGGTCCTCTGGACAGTCGACTTATCATCAGCATGAGTCGACTGATACTGAAGGATATTTGTGAACTTCAGTGCTGATTCGAATGATTGGTTTCTCAGCTAATTTAGTATATGTTTGTCGTTCAGTTCAGTATATGATTAAGCAACTGACCTTGAGATATTCAGATAAGTATTTGAGACATTTAGTTGAGCCACTCTGTTTAGTGGAACTTTGTTTAGACTTTTGAGTTTGAGTCTCTAGAGGCGTGTGACCCTAGTATACCGGTGTTGAGTATTTTGTTGAGGCCCATTGAGGCATTTTAGTTATTGAGTTTGGAATTTAGGCTGGTAGGGTATACCACTCTAGGAGATTCGTTAGGTAAACAATTAAGCAAAATATTAAGGACATGCACTAGTGGTGATATGATGAACGGGAACATGAGTCAAGTACCTCAGTATGGCTTTCGGTGTGGGACAATCTCCGGAATTATCACAGTAGATTATTAGTGGTGTGGGATATGTCTCCGGAATTATCACATTCATGTGGTGTGGGACAATCTCCGGAATTATCACGGTAACTATTTGTGGTGTGGGATTGATCTCCGGAATTATCGGAGTCGAGGTGAAGCACATGTGGTATATTGTGGGGACGTATCAATGTTTCGGTGTGGGATGATCTCCGGAATTATTCAAGTGAAATATCTTGGGTGTGGGATCCATCTCCGGAATTATCGGGCATGTGATACTTCCATGGTTTATCTTTATCTCGTAGTAGTCATCGTGTTAGGATTAGTTCATAACGTGGGGATTGAACCCTATGAAGTGAAGACGTTAAGGGCTTGCACCGAACCTATGTAGAATGGGATGCATAGACTTCGACAAGTACGCATTAGAGAGTCTGCATATAGAACTTGTGTTTTCTTGGCTTGGTTTTATGCATTTGGCTTTCCTGTCTTCTACACCTGACACTTAGTTTAGCTCCACTTGATATTTTATGTACTGTCATTTTGTATTTCTCATTTTCTTATTTAGTACTTGTTGTTTAAGAATTTATGAGATATGATCTTTTATGTGGTTTGTTTATTTTTATATTTCTCACACCATTTATGGCTGACCCCTTTAGTTTGGGGGTTAGGGATCATCTCTAGCCTCACATGTTGCAGGTAGTTGCTTAGTGATGGACATTTGGATGATAGAGGCTTATTTGAGATAAATTGATTCTTAAGTGTTCGTGTAAATTTGTAATAGCAATTTGGGATAAAGTTGGGTTGTAAATAAAGAAATTATTGAGTTGTGTTTGTTTTGAATTCCGCTGTGATTTGTAAAAGATTTGTTGTAATAAATGTTGAAAATTTTAGTGGTGTTGGTTATGTTTAATATTGTATTGAAGTGGATCACTGGGAATGTGCCACGTATTTTCTATGTTATTAATCTAGAAATTCGGGGTGCTACATAGGGGGTCGACACGGAGCGCCGAGCTCAGGTGGCTTAGCTTTATGAGAGCTACCCCTGTGCTCGAGATCTCTGTTAAGTGTCGAGGCTAAGGGGGTCGGCTCGGAGCTTCGAGCTTAAGCGACTTAGCTTTGTGGAAGCTACCGCTGTGCTCGAGATCACTGTCGAGCATTGAGGCTTAGGGGTTCGGCATGGAGTGTCGAGCTCAAGTGATTTAGCTTTGTGAAAGCTACTCCTGTGCTCGAGATCACCGTCGAGCGTCGAGACTTAGGGGGTCGGCACGGAGCGTCGAGCTCAAGCGACTTAGCTTTGTGAAAGCTACCCCTGTGCTTGAAATTACCGTCGAGCGTTGAGGCTTAGGAGGTCGGCACGGAGCGCCGAGCTCAAGTGTCTTAGCTTTATCAGAGCTACCCCTGTGCTCGAGATCATCGTCGATCATCGAGGCTAAGGGGGCCAGCTCGGAGCATCGAGATCAAGCGACTTAGCTTTGTGGAAGCTACCCCTGTGCTCGAGATCACCGTCGAGCATCGAGGCTTAGGGGGTCGGCACGGAGCGTCAATCTCAAGAGACTTAGCTTTGTGAAAGCTACCCCTGTGTTTGAGATCACCGTCGAGCATCGAGACTAAGTGGGTCGGCTCGGAGCGTCGAGCTCAAGCGACTTAGCTTTGTGGAAGCTACCCCTGTGCTCGAGATCTCCGTCGAGCATCGAGGCTTAGGGGGTCGGCATGGAGCGTCGAGCTCAAGTGATTTAGCTTTGTGAAAGCTACCCCTGTGCTCGAGATCACCGTCGAGCATCAAAGCTTAGGGGGTCGGCACGAAGCGTCGAGCTCAAGCGACTTAGCTTTGTGAAAACTACCCCTATGCTCATTATCATCGTCGAGCGTCGAGGCTTAGGGGGTCGGCACAGAGCGCTGAGCTCAAGTAGCTTAGCTTTGTGAGAGCTACCCCTATGCTCGAGATCACTGTCGAGCATCGAGGCTAAGGGGGTCAGCTCGGAGCGTTGAGCTCAAGCGAATTAGCTTTGTCGAAGCTACCCCTGTGCTCGAGTTCACCGTCGAGCATCGAGGCTTAGGGGGTCAGCATGGAGCATCGAGCTCAAAAGACTTATCTTTGTGAAAGATACCCCTGTGCTCGAGATCACCATCGAGCATCGAGGCTAAGGGAGTCGGCTCGGAGCGTCGAGCTCAAGCAACTTAGCTTTGTGGAAGCTACCCCTGTGCTTGAGATCTCTGTCGAGCATTGAGGCTTAGGGGGTCGGTACAGAGCATCGAGCTCAAGCGACCTAGCTTTGTGAAAGCTACCCTTGTGCTTGGGATCACCATCAAGCGTCGAGGTTTAGGGGGTCGGCACGGAGCGCTGAGCTCGAGTGGCTTAACTTTGTGAAAGCTACCCTTATGCTCGAGATCACCGTCAAGCATCAAGGTTAAGGGGGTCGGCACGGAGCATCAAGCTCAAGCGACTTAGCTTTGTGGAAGCTACCCCTGTGCTCGAGATCACCGTCGAGCGTCGAGGCTTAGGGGGTCTGCACGGAGCGCTGAGCTCAAGCGACTTAGTTTTGTCAAAGCTACCGTTGTGCTCGAGATCACCGTCGAGCATCGAGTCTTAGGGGGTCGGCACGGAGCGTCGAGCTCAAGCGACTTAGCTTTGAGGAAGCTACCCTTGTGCTCGAAATCACCGTCCAGCATCGAGGCTTAGGGTGTCGGCACGGAGTGTCGAGCTCAAGTGACTTAGGTTTGTGAAAGCTTCCCCTGTGCCCGAGATCACTGTCGAGCGTCGAGGCTTAGAAGGAACCGTTATGGCAGGAATTCTAGGAGCCATTATAGGAACCATTTTTTGCGATAAGAGGCATTACAGGAACCTTTTTTTGCGAGAATTGAGGAGGCGTTACAGGAACCGTTTTTGCGAGAATCGAGGAGTCGCAAGTTTCCTATATATACGTATCCCACACCCCCTTTCTCATTTCTCACTTTCACTTTCTTTCTCTAGATCCCAAAGCTTCTATCTCTAGAAGTTTTCCGTCACCGTCGACGAGTTTTCCAGCGATCTCCCGTGAGACTTCAATCAGGTTAGTAATTTTAATATTTCTAGGGCTCAGTACAACTCTTTAGCCTGTACCCTTGGCAGTGGTACTTGCACGGGTCTGTCAGATTCCTCTTCTTAGGAAAAGGACGAGAACGTGTATGTCGTGCAACCGCTTCGTACTCGCAGGACGTTTGCAGTTGAAAACAGCGACTCAGATGAGGAGGAGCGTCCTTTCGAGGTCGTCGATGATGAGGATGAGGAGGTTCAATCTACCAATGGAGTCAGTGATGAGGGGGGATCGGTCGAGGGGGTGCGTTCCGCCAAAGGTGCTAGAGTTGAGGTGAACAGGTCGAGGGGATGGGATCCTCCTCAAGGGCCTCCGTCCTCGAGCCGCTGGCCACTCCGTCGCCTGAGAAGGCTCACAAGATTCAGAAGAAGAAGATGAAGTGGACCATGCCCAACAGTCCTGATAAGATGATTGCTCCCCGAAAGCTGGAGGTCCCCTTCCTACCGCTGCCGTTATCAATCAGGAAGTACCAGATGATCTTGGGAACTTGGTTCGTTACGGGGTACAACCCTCCTCGTCGAGCCGTGTGAAGATCAAGATGGACGGTACCCCCACTATTTTGAAAGAAGAGGACCTGTCGGCGCGTGAGCTACTTCATTGGGAGGGAGTTCGAGTTGATGGTCCCCAACATCGGTCCTAGGCCTACCGACCCTCTGGCGTCCTTGTACTGCATCTTTCTCGTGGACGTGTTCTCCTCGGGACTGAGGCTGCCCTTCCACCCCTTCATCCGTGAAGTGCTAAATTGGGCCTCGTTATGCCCGATGCAGTATGGTCCGAACTCGTGGAAACAGATGGTGAGCTTCGTCCTGCTGTGCGAGGAGAGGAGGGTACCGCTGAGGCTAAATATCTTCCGAGCCATGTTGGGCGTTAGCTCGTCAGACGAATTTGAGGGGATCTATTACATATTGCCTCGGAGCGGGAGCAAGGTCGTGCATGGACACCTCAACTCGATAAAAGAATGGAAGAAGTACTTCGTCGTTAGGAGTGAGGAGCCATGGGAAATTCCGACACGTTGAAATTTTTATAAGCCTAACTTCAAGGGCCCCAAAAAGGGTGAACTTTTGGCCGAGGAGTTGGCCTTTGTAGAGCGTCTTCGCAAGAGTAACCGCATAAGTTGGCCGAATGTGACAAAGAGTCACATGGCCCGCGTCGGACTGAGCCCCGCCCTGTCTCGTATGTCTTTCGTTCATTTTTCCTTTATGTAATTTTGTTTTGTGCTCATCACTTTTTAATGGATTTACGTGCAGAGATGGACCCCGAATCGATCAAGGAGAGGAGGCTCGCCCTGAAGAGGCAAAAGGAAGAGCAGTCCGAGAAGGGGAAGCAGGCAGGGACCTCTTCCAAAGCAACTCCCGAGGGTCAGCTGGAGCCGAGGGCCAAGAGGGTGCGGTCCAGTCAGACGCGAGAGACCGCAGTCGTTCCGAGCTCCAACACCTTGAAGGTGATGGAGGTCGTGCAGGGTGGCATCCCCCCCCCCCCCCCCCCCCCCGTGCCGATGCCCAAACCATGGTCAGGGAAGAGAGGCTTTAGCCTTGGGCCCCTGACTGGGCCATCCAAAAGGGGGATACCCAGACAGAGGGTCCCATCGTCGTTGAGTTTGTGGACGAGATGGCCACACCTCGGGATCCGCAGAGCATGAGTTCCGACACCTTCGAGTCGGCTTACATGAGGTAGGCTCAGGCGAGCGTGCAGGTAAGTTTCAAGGGCATGTATTTCTGTTTTCATGCATTAGTTTCCACTTTGCTTACTAAGTGTTTTACCTCAGCTGTAGGCTTGTCTATCCGGTGCTCAGGTGATGAGGCTCCACGACCAGGAGCTGAAGTACGAGAGGAACTAGGCCAACCGCTTTAAGCACGAGATGATGGACCTCAAACTCGCTTTGGATGCTTCCCTGAAGCGAGAGCAGGACCTGAAGGCTGATCTGGCCTCGATGGCCGATAAGGGGCTGCGGAAGGAGGCCGTGTTGAAGAATGTGTTTGAGGTGGAAAGGGGGATGCTCATCGTGAAATCCCAGGACATGGTAATCGAGGCCCAGAACGAGGTGTTCGATCGGGCGCTGGGCCACGTCAAACACTTCTATCTGACCTTGGACCTGGCGGGCTTCGATTATGATATGGAGATCAACGAGCTGCCGAGGACCCAAGGGGGCGATGCTCAAGTTAAAAGGGAGACCGAGGGTGGAGCTACCAGAGCCGAGCCGATTGTTGACCCTGTGGTCGCTGCCAACACCGAGGGAGAGGTTGGCAATAAGCAGTAGTTGTTTTTTCTTTTCCTTTTACTTTTTTTTTTGAAATTGTATGCCTAAGGCGGACTGGCCACCGCAGTATTTTGTAAAGTCTTCTAATTTATAACAAGGAGTTTGAAATTTGGCCAAGTGTTTTGACCTCGACTTTTGCCTGTCCGGCCCTTCCAACTTGTATCATTTTTAGATTAGAAGTTAGGAACTATGGGCCTCAGAATGATATTTTGTTTCAATTCTGTTAGATGTCGGCCTCCCTCCTTGAGTCGAATCCTTAACGATCTGAGGTGACCTTGTAACACCCCGAATTCCAAAATACAACTGAATTCGAAGTTCCACATAATCTTTACACTTCTTTCGTACAATTTTACAAGGAAGTTGAAACATTTCTTACATCAGAGTTACATTATACCTTTACATTATTACAACGGAAGCAATTTTATAGTAATTACATGAAACAAAATTTAAATCAATCTTTGAGCAGCATGTATACTTCAATTTGTCAAACATCTTTACCCTGCATGTAAAATCATGGGCGCATCAGTTCATTTACTGACGAAATATTATACACGGCCATCCTCTCTATGTCAGAAACAGTATAACGATTCTCAATACTTAACAAACCACAAACTTGTTCACAAACAAAGCTAAAGGGACTATCCTATTGATATCGTGTTGTGAATGTGCACTTAGTCCTTAATGCAATTATTTTTGTTTATATGACACTAATGCGCACTTGTTCAGAGTCTATGCAGCCCATACTATATAGGTCCGAGGGCAAGCCCTTAACCGTTCTTCATCTTGTAGGGTTCAATCCCTCTCCATGACTTAATCTACTACTATAACTACGGTTAGTATCCTAGATGTTCTATGACCTACGAACTCATGTTTAGGCGCCCTGGAGGGTATCACAATGCACCGACACATGACTCATCATGCAGGCATCCTGTGGTAATTCAACTCATACCATAGACATGACACCACCCGCAGTCACCAAACACCCCACGAGCGTCGCCACCGGAATGGTACTCAGAATAGTATCCATGCCCTATCATGACGCATCATGGGACATCCTGTGAATACTCTCACACCGCCAATCCAATGGCCCTCATACTCAATGTTTTTCTCTTACTTTCGTCACATCTTCACTATGTATCTAATCCTTAATTTAATTGAATTATGAACAAAATCAATCTCTTAGGGTTAGCACTCCCACTATACCGGTCTCACATGACCCAACCTTGGTCTTTTCATTTCAAATTTCATCTCAACATTTCTTCTATTACCGGTATAAGGCTTAGCTACACCATAGTTCTTAATTTTAACTCATAATTACAACATCGAGTTTTCATACTCATAAAGCCCTTTTCTCATGATTAATCATAATTCGCATTTCATGTTCATAGTATTCATGTATTCATATTCATAATGCTCTTCATTACTCATCATGTCATCTAAATTTAATTTTTCAAGTAAAGTATCATGCGTAAATAATTAAAAAAGTGCAATTCTTCTAACATGTCACATTCACGAGTTCATATTTTCACATAATTCTCCTAATCTTTATTTTAATCCATACTAATTCCACAGTTCACAATTTCACTTAGTTTCACAATTCACACTTTTCGAATTTCTTATTACCAAAATCTCATTTTTAATTTCTTAAAACAATTTATTCAATTTTCTTTATATATATAAAAAAAATTAAGTTAACAATTAAAATAAGTTCCTTCTTGCAAAAGTAGTCTCAGATTCTCATTTGTATTAGGTCACAGGTCATAGAAATTATCTCACAAAATACATATATTATTTGAAACTTCAGGGCAGTCGACTGTTAAAACATGGCCAGTCGGCTGTTCCGCGATAATTTAAAATCTCGAAAATAAGATGATCAAGGCAGTCGACTGTTAAACTATAATCGGTCGATTGTTCTGTAAAGGTTTTAAAAACTCAAAACAAATAACTAGGGAAGTCGACTGTTCCGTAACAGAAGTCCGAAATCTATTACTTGACTGTCGACTGTCGGCTCTAATCCGGTCGACTGTCGATTGCACTAGGTTGCAATGGATATATTTTTGGCATTGAAAATAAGATCAAAATTCTCATATTATTTATAATCAAGGTTTCCCAAAAATAATATTTTAGAACACAGTTTTCATCTTTCTACAATAAAATTGTTTCAATTCAAACAATTAATTCCATATTATGCATTCAATCAATTTGTGTCTCATAAGCACAACTTTCTTCACATAACATGATTTATAAACATAAAGCATGACAATAAGATAGATTCTAGCATTTCAATTTCACACATTTATCAATTAGCAATCATCCTCACAATCATTCTCTAAATTATCATTCCATCTCTAATTTATCAAACATGAGACTAGAATTTCTTGATTTCTCTATAACCATTTATCAAATCATTCCTAGCATGGCATCTACATTTAGAAGCATGAGAAATACCCACCTATTGGAGAAACGAAATGAAAAGCTCCTAGAGTCTCCAAGAATGCAAGAAAGTAGCATTCTCCTCCTAGATTGTGTTGCAAGATTCTCCTCTTCCTTGCTCCTTGGTGCAACCTGAGCCTCCTCCTTGTGCTTGATGATGGGCCGGCTTCCAAGATGGAACACACACAACTAATGCTCTCAATCTTTTTACTCTCTCTCAATCTTTTACTCTCCTATATACTTCTTTCTCTCTTTAAAAAATCTTAGTGTTGTTTGCACATAAGGGAGGGGTATTTATTCTAGTTTTAGGGTGAAATGGAGGGCTATGATTGCATTAGATGATTGTAGATCAATGGCTAAGATACAATGGGAAGTTGTAGCAACCACCCATGAACTAAAAACCACCTCTCCACTAACCCACACCACCACTTCTCTCCTAAGCATTTCCGGCCAAGAAATGGTGGGCAATGCACACACACGTGCAAACACGTGTCCCAACTAGTGTCCCCTTAATTAAAGTTGTACATTATAAATTAACTAATTATCTATAAAAATATGTCTACATAACAAGTTGTTTAAAAGAGTAATTAATTCATGGGTTTCAAAAATACTGGGCTTTTAGAATAAAATAATTAATTTACTAGGTTGGGCTTTATTTAGAAAAAATAAATTTAGGCTTCTTAAAAATGGGCTTAAAAGAGAAAAAAAAGAGAAGGAAAGAAATTAATTATTTGCTCATGTTATATATAAGATCATTTCATAAGAAAAAAATATTTATACACAAATTTGCACGTGCACAACATGTAAAATCTACAATTTTATATTTAATAAAAATTCACGATATTACAGACCTGACTTCAAAGAAAGATCAATGTATTGGAGTCCAGCCTTGATCGATATCGGAAGGAAGCTCGTGATCACGATGCAGCTTTCCACTATTTGCGAAACAAGTCGAAGGAGCTGAGCGTGGAGGCCGCTCAATTGAAGAAGGCGATAGTCGACCGCGACATTGGGGGTGTTGGCCTTGGGTTTTCCATGTCAAGTGCCTCGATTCAACGGCCTACTTCGGAGTCGCTCCTTTGGGAGGTTATTGTGGAGAAAGAGATCGAGATTCAACGTTACAAGGTGATGTTGGGGCTGTCGGTCTCTTCGGGGGATGGGCGCCCTTCGGGCCGCGAGCCATCTCCGATTCGGCAATTGGAATATGTGAGGCCGGGCGATGCTCAAAGCTCTGTGGCCGGCATGTTTACCTTGGCTACTCTTATGGATTCTGGTGGCCATGCCGCGGAGCCAAGTCGTTCGGTAGGGTTCAAGTTAGCCCGTGTTAGCCCGGAGGGGCTCTGAGGATAGTTTAGACCAAGGTGATAGTCGTTTGTAATAACCTTATTGTACCGTGGCCTCCTGATGTGTTTCTTAATAAAAACGACTTTCAATTTTATTCATTCATCATTTTTTATTTTTTTATCTTAGTATCACTGGGGATTTCGAGGGTTGAGGGTCAGTACAGAGCATCGAGCTCAGGTACCTTAGCTTGAGAAAGCTACCCTTACGTTCGAGATCACGGTGAGGGTCGAGGCTTGAGGGCCGACACAGAGTGTCAAACTCAGGCGCCTTAGCTTGAGAAAGCTACCCTTACGCTCGAGATCACCATGAGGTGTCGAGGCTTGAGGGCCGACACAGAGCGTCGAGCTCAGTTGCCTTAGCTTGAGAAAGCTACCTTTACGCTCGAGATCACCATGAGGTGTCGAGGCTTGAGGGCCGGCACAGAGTATCGAGCTCAGTTGCCTTAGCTTGAGAAAGCTACCCATGTGCTCGAGATCACCATGAGGTGTCGAGGCTTGAGGGCCGGCACAGAGCATCGAGCTTAGTTTGTGAAAAGTGCGTGGGTTTATATAGAGAATTTGAAATGAAAACGAGAAATAAATAGGGTTATTTACTTTACTCTTTTTCATACAAAAAGGGGGTGGCACGTAGTGCTGATTACAAGAGGTCGGTTACATAAGGACTAGTCCTTCCCTTCGAGGAACTTGATGAGGTGCTCCACATTGCACGTCCTCTTGACTATTCTGCCTTCTAGGTTTGTATGTCGGTACGTACCGGGGCATACCACTTTGGAGACCTTATATGGACCTTCCCAGTTGGGGGCGAGCTTTCTCTTCTGTCGAGGATCGGATACCGATAGTTTCCTGAGCACGAGGTTGCCCAGCTTGATGTTGGTGGGGCGTACCTTCTTGTTGTAAAACCTCTCTATGCGTTGCTGGTATATGCTTCTTCGAACGACAGATTTTTTCCTGACCTCGTCGATTAGATCCAAGTTGGCTCTGAGGTCCGTTAAGTTGTTCTCCTTGTCGAAGGCCATGATCCTGTGCGAGGGAGGCTGATCTCTAAGGGGATAACCGCCTCTGTGCCGTAGGTTAGGTTGAACGGTGATTCGCCCGTAGGGATTTTCTTCGTCATCCGGTGCACCCAGAGTATACTCAGCAACTTGTCGACCCATAGCCCCTTGGGTGAATTATCCAATCACTTCTTAAGGCCGTCAAGGATTTGGCGGTTTGCATTTTTGGCCTGGACGTTTGACTGAGGATGACATATGGATGAGAAGCGCTGCTGGACAATGAAATCTTCGCAGAACTTTCGAAAGTTCTTGCCTGCGAATTGAGTCTCGTTGTCTGTGATGAGTACCTGCGGGATCCCGAACCGGCAGATGATGTGCTTCCAGAAAAATTGCTGAGTTTGGTGCTCCGTGATCGTGGCTAGGGGCTCTGTCTCAATTCATTTGGTGAAGTAGTTGATGGCCACCACTAGGAACTTCCTCTGGCCCGTCGCTTTCGGAAAAGGACCGACAAAGTCCACCCCCCACATAGAAAAGGGGGTTGGACTGACCAGGGAGCGAAGGTTGGCTTGTGGAAGCCTTTTTACTGAGGAGAATTTTTGGTAAGGGCCGCACCTTTTGACGAGATCTTGGGCGTCTTGCAACATGGTCGACCAGTAGCATCCGTGGTTTAGGGCTTTTCTGGAAAGCAACCTGTTCCCCATGTGACATCCCTCGACCTCGTCCTGCAGCTCTTTCAGATCTTACTTGGCCTCATCGGGGCCCAGGCAGCGAAGGTAGGGCCTTCCGTCCGTAGTTGTGTACGAGCACTTGAAGAGGGTCTCATTGATTATGATGAACCTTTCTGAACGGATACTGATCCTTCTCGCCTTGGCCCGATCTTGAGGGAGCACGCCCTCCGCCAGGAACTTACTTATGGGAGTCGTACAGTCCTCTCGTGGGGGTTCGGTGGTGAGGCAGAGGGCTTTGGGTAGGTCGACGCTGGGCTTCAGGAGGACTTTGATCAGGACGGTGTGGTCGAGGCCCTCAAAGGATGAGGATGCAATTTTCGACAAGGAGTCCTCCTGGGTGTTTTGATTCCTGGGGATCCGTTCCACTGAGGAGAAGTTGAAGGACATTAAGAGTTGCTGGACTATTGACCATCCGAGCGTCACAAGCCTCGTACTCCTTGGTGATCTAATTGACCACGAGCTGGGAGTCGCTAAAGGCCCTGAGTTGTCTGGCCTCTACCTTGTGCGCTAGAGTGAGCCCTGCAATCATAGCCTCATATTCTACCTCGTTGTTAGAGGCTGGAAAGTTCAGGCGAAGAGAATACTGGAGGATGAAGTTGTCGGGGCCTTTGAGGATGATGCCCGCACCGCTTCCCACCTTACAAGACGAGCCATCGACATAAACTTCCCAGACCGGATCTGCCTCCTGAGTGTCGGATGGCTCGGAGATAGTGCACTCCATGATGAATTCGGTGAGGGCCTGCCCCTTAATGGCTGTCTTGGGCTGGTAGCTGATGTCGTACTGGCTTAGTTCGATCAACCACTTGACTAAGTGGCTAGAACTTTCGGGCTTGTGGAGGACAAACTTCAGAGGCTGGTCCGTGAGGACCTGAATAGAGTGGGTCTGGAAATAAGGACGGAGTTTTCGTGCAGCCATTATCAGTGTGTATGCCACCTTTTCCATCTTTGCGTATCTTGTCTCGGCCAAGAACAAGACTTTGCTCACATAGTAGAGAGGTTTCTGAACGCTGTCTTCTTCTCAGACGAGCACGACACTGAGCCCGTTTTCCGAGGCGGAGAGATATAGCAGGAGGGGTTTGCCTGGTTCAAGTTTGCTCAGAAGTGGAGCGTTAGCGAGGTAGGACTTCAACTGGTCGAAGGCCAGTTACTGCGGGTCGCCCCATTCGAAGCCTTTTGCCCCCCACAGGGCCTTGAAGAAGGGGAGGGACTTCTCTTCGGACTTGGAGAGGAAGCGGTCGATGGCCGCCAGTCTTCCCGTAAGCCGTTGAACCTCCTTAGCATTTTTGGGAGGGGCCATGTCGATTATGGCCTGGATCTTTTCGGGATTGGCCTCTATGTCACGCTGGCTAACGAAGAACCCAAGAAATTTCCCCGAGGAGACGCCGAAGGCACACTTGGTGGGATTGAGCCTCATATTGTGGGACCGAAGGGCGCCAAAAGCTTCCTCGAGGTCGGCGACATGAGCCTGCCCCCGCCGACTCTTGACGAGCATGTCGTCGATGTATACTTCCATGTTACGACCGATTTGATCTTTAAAAACTCGGTTGACAGGTCTTTGGTAGGTGGCCCCAGCGTTCTTGAGCCCGAAAGGCATGACCTGATAATAGTAGAGGCCCTGGTCGGTAATGAAGGATGTTTTGGCAATATCCAGAGGGAACATCTGGATCTTATTATCCTGAAAATGTGTCCATGAAGGTCAGGAGCTTGCGACCCGACGTTGCGTCGATCAGAGCGTCGATGCTCTAGAAGGGGAAAGGATCTTTGGGGCATGCCCTGTTGAGATCCGTGAAGTCTATGCAGATCCTCTAGCTCCCCGCTGGCCTCTTCACCAATACGACGTTAGTCAGCCTCTCGGGGTAGCTGACCCCTTGAATGAATCGGGTGGACAAAAGTTTATCCACCTCTACTTTCACTGCCCGTTGCCTCTCTGGGGCGAACTTGCGCCGTTTCTGCTGGATCGGCTTGGAGCCCGGGGTGATGCTTAGCTTGTGCATGATTAGATCTTCGAAAATTTCGGGAATGTCGGATGGCGTCCAAGCGAAGAGGTTGATATTGCGGCGGACACAATCAATTAGATCTGGCTTTAGATCGGGGGAAAGGGTGCTGCTCACACGGAACCACTTGGACTTGTCTTCTGCTTCGAATGAGACCTCCTCCAATTTGTCCGTAGGCTTCGACTCGGGCCGACTTCTTTCAAGTGGAAGCTCGACTGCGTCGAGGGGGAACAACCCGTCCCCGACCGCGGTCATGTAGCACGATCGTGCCGACTCCTAATTTCCTCTAATGACATCGACACCGAGGTCAGTAGGGAATTTCAACTTCAAGTGGTAGGCCGAGGGAACTGCCTGGAACGAGCAGTGGCTGGGTCGACCGAGGATGGCATTGGATGCTACCTTGACATTGACTACCATAAAATCCATTGATTCGCTCCATGTGATGGGGGTCATGCCGGCCGTTAAATCCAACATCATGATCCCTTCAATTTGTACTGTGACGCCCGAGAACCCATGCAGGGTGTACCCGGCCTGCTTCAGCTTATCTCGGGGGAGCTTGAGGTTCTTAAATGCTTCCAAGAAAAGGATGTTGACTGAGCTCCCATTGTCCATGAGAATTCGGTGGACCTCGAAATTTTCCATGACGAGGGCGTTGCAGTGTGGGAGCCGGACTCCCTCTAGGTCTTCTCCAGAAAAGGAATGCGGTCGCTGCTGAATCTGGGGGGAGGGATGGTCCCGAATGGAGTTAACCTTCTGGACGAAGGCCATACGGGAGGTATTAGATCCCCCTCCCATGGGTCCCCCATGGACGCATTGTAGTATGGCATGCCCTCGGGGTCCCGCTCGGGCCACCGGTTGATCGTTCGAGGAGGAGGCGAAGGCCTCGGATTCCTCGGATCCCTCCGGTCTCTCTAATTATCCTGGGTGAACACTCTCTTGTACCCTCGTTGGATGAGGGCCTCGATCTCGTCCTTAAGGGCCCGGTAGTTGTTCGTCTCGTGCCCGTTGTCTCGATGGAAGCGGCAGTAGAATCTCTGGTCCCGCTTCTTGTTGTTTCTTGGTCGGGGAGGGAGTCGAACGAGCCTTTTATCCTCGATCTCCATTAGGATTGCCAAAATGTTCTAGGTCAGAGGCGTATACCTCTCAAATCGGGGGGACCGGAGGAACTCTCATGAGACTGGCTGTCTCTTTTGTGGTTTTCTCGGCCTTCTGCTTCCCCTTAGCAGTGGCTTCTTTGGTGCCCTCCGGTTTTAGGGCCTCTTCTGCTCGAATATACTTCTCGACCCTATTGAACAGGTCGGGGAAGTCGACGGGTGGTTTTTTGGCCAATGAAGCCTTTAGCTGACCGTGTCGAACGTTGTGTCGGAAAGCCGCTGAAGCACAGCCTGCGTCAAGAGAGGAGACGGAACTCACCTCGGTGCTGAACCTCTGAACGAAATCGTAGAGTGACTCCTCTTCCTTCTGCCTGAGGTCCAGAAGGGACGCGCTCGTCTTCTCGACCTTTCTGCTGGTCATGAAGTGGGCTAGGAAGTTTGCTTCCAACTGGTCGAACGAGAAGATTGAGCTGGGAGTGAGCTTTGAGAACCATTCCCGAGCCAGACCACGAAGGGCAGCAGGGAAGGCGCGGCATAGGAGGGGAGCCACAGCGCTGTGAATCATCATAAGGGTCTTAAACCCCTCCAAGTGATCAGTGGGATCACCCTCGCTGTTGTAGGTCTCGAATTGGATAGGTCTGAAATTTTGGGCGATCTCAGCTTCCAAGATTTGGGGGGAGAATGGAGGTCCGGTCGGCCGATGACCATGACCCGGCATTGGTCCGCCTTCGTAAGCATCGGAGGACGGTGTCCTCTTATTCCATGGGACGGGCCGATCCATAGGATTTGCCTCCCCTTGCTCCTGACCGAGGGTCGGAGTTATTACGGACCTCGGTTCCATGGCCGCCTCGGATTGCTTGGAGGACTTCGTCCCAAAAGTTTTGAAACTCGGCCCTTATGACTGGGGCTTGCCCCACCGGGTCCTACGGGGACGGAGGTCCACAGGTAGAGTGGCTGTATCCTGGATCGCGCTCTATGGATGGTCATTTGCGATGGTCTAAGACCGAGTTGGAAGCGGCCTCTCCCCTTGTCCGACTGGCCTATCAATTCAAGATGACTCTCGCAAATCAGTCGCATTCGAGTGGGATGCACCCGGGCCGTGTATGGCCGCGCAGTTGATCCGTGGTTGGTTGGAACCCTGGGCGTCCGCACAGATGTGATGTGGAGGGTCCGGGTGTCGTACCGAGGTGACGGCCCTTCCGGCTTTGGGAGCCATGGAAGAGCTCGGACTTGAAGGGATATTCCTGGCTAGGCTCGGACTGGCGACAGTACCTGAGGTTCCTACAGATGGCGCCAACCTGATGCTGTTTGTTTTTGGGGTGTGGGGTAGCAGGTGTGAGTTCTTGTAATTTGTGAAGAGGAAGCTGTGGTACTGGCATCGATCCGATCCCAGGGTGTAGGATCGGCTTGGGAGAAGCAGGTAAGAGGTAGAGGCCGGGCGCTCCGCTCGGATCTACTAGCCGATGTTGGATGAAGTAGCTCGGCTCGGATATAGTAGCTCAGCTTGGCCTTGTGTTGTAACGCCCCAAATCCCAAATACACTGAATTCGAGATGTTCTACAGGATCTTTTCACTTTCTTTAGTACAATTTTACAGGGAAATTAAAACTTTTCATCATACATCAGAGATTACATCATAATTACATCTTTCTTTTGCACAACGGAAGTAAAATTTACAACAATTGAATAAAAGTACAACAGCATGATATAATCCTTAGGCATCCATTCTTCTTTAATCTTTAACATGTCATTTACCTGCATATAAGACTGTGGGTACGTCAGTTTATTCAACTGACGAACATTATACACGGCCATCCTCTCTATGCCGGAAATAGTATAACTTAACTTTCCATATTTAGCAAACACAAACTTGTCACATTCAAACTAAAGGGACTACCCTATTGATGTCGTGTTGTGATTGTGCACTTAGTCCTTAATGCATTTATTTATATTACATGACACTAATGCGCACTTGTTCGGATTCTATGCATCCCATACTACATAGGTCCGAGGGCAAGCCCTTATTCGTTCTTCATCTTTCTAGGGTTCAATCCCCCGTTATGACTTAGTCTACTATTGTAATTACGGTAGTGTCTTAGATGTCCTATGATCTATGAGCCCATGTCCAGGCAGCCTGGAGGGGAATCCCACGCACTGTCACGACGCATCGAGCAGGCAACCTATGGACAATTCAGCCTCCGCCATGGAACAATGGCACCACCCATAGCCACTCGAACATCCCACGAGCGTCGCCACCGGGACGGTACTCGGGAGCCGTATCCACGCCATGTCACGACGCATCGTGAAGGACCTGTGAATACCCTCTCGCCGCAAATCCGTTGGCCCCCATACCCGTGTTTTTCTTCTACTTTCATCACATCACCACTATGTACTAGTCCTTAGTTTTATAAAAATCATGAACAAAATAATCTCTAGAGTTAGCCTCTCCATCAACCGGACTTATTCATTTGTTTCATCTTGACCAACCTTGGTCTAATTTCATCTCAATTCATCTTCTTTTTCAATGCCGGGGAGACTTAGCTACTCTAGTTCGAATTTCATTTCACAATCTTCAACTTGAGTACTTACAACTCATAAGATTCATAATCATAGCCAACAAATTTCTTTTTCTTTTCATCAACATGATTTCTAATTCCATAATCATACATGAACTCATGCACTTCATAATTTCACATTTGAAATTCATATTACTAATAAACATTCATGCTTCATATTTTGCACAATATTCTCAAGTGAGAATTAATAATATCATGTCACACAACAAGGTTCTTTTTGCCAATTGCTTTCTAATAAACCCATTTCAATTTATCTTTATAAACTATAATTTTCATAAGTGTGTCTTAGAACCATAGCTCTAATTGTGCCTTTTGTTCACAAACCATATTGTATTTCATTCAAATAATACCCAACTCAATCTTATAAAATTCCTTGCATTTTTATGAGAATTACCATATGTAACGACCCGAAAAATAGCATATGGCCATTTTGCATCGAAATGTGTGCGCGATTGAGAATTTCGCGCGAATATGTATTTTCCGATAATAATTATTTTTATCGAGAAATATAAGATATATTGTCTATTTTATATTATTATTATTTTCAAAATTAAATTATTTTTATACGGATTATCTACGAAGTAGTTCAATGTATTTTTGTATTGTGTAGAATGTTAAAATAGAGAGTTGGGCTTTATTTGGAAATGTAGTAAAGCTAGAGGGCTTATATGCAACATTCCCCTAGATATTTATCAATCTATTATTAATTATTCCATCTTTTACAAAAAACCCCTTCTCTCTCTCTCCTTCCCTTCTCCTTCTTCTTCCCTTCTTCTTCTTCCCGTTCATTCCCAAACCGAACCCAAAATAACCCCACACCCCCCGGCCTCCTCCTCCTCACTTCTCCTTCTCCGTTTGCTTCCAACCGACGGAAACCCACGCCACCTCCATCTTCTTCCTTCCCCTTCCCTTCTTCCCCTTCCTGGTTCGATGCCGACCCAAAAGAAGAACCCCGACCTTCCTCCCTTCCTCCTCCCGTTCGTGCCAGCTCAAGGGAACCCCCCCCCCCGTCCGTTCCCTTCTTTCTTCTCCTTCTTCTCCTTCCATTCCCGATCAAAACGAACCCAACAGAACCCATCGAAGGATACTCTCCCCACTTCAAATCTCCTCCATTTCTTCATCGATTCCAAATTAAAATGAGGGGTAGACTAAGTGAGGGATTCTCTACATGGTGGTAGCGTCGGATTTTCGATTGGATTTCGGAAGGTATAAACCCTAACTATTTTATTGTATAGAATTTAGTTGGGTCAATTTTATTGAGTAGGAATGTTAGGGTAGAGAGATTTTGAGATGTTGGAAGTGGTAGATGTGAGAAATTAGTGGATTGTTAAAGAGATTGTAAGTTATTAGTAAATTGGGGTTTTGGGTTTGTAAAAGAGAATTATATGGATATGAATTAATTCTCGTATAGTAATAGAAATTGTAGTGGGGCTATTAGAATATTTTGGGGGTGATTTAGTAATTGTTTGGAAATAAGAATCTCGTCGGCATTAGTTTATTACATACATCGCACGTGTATATCCCAAGCGTTCAATAAACGCTTGTGTGATATTTGGGATGTTGTTATTAGCTTTTATAATTGGTTTGGACGATTTGAGTGATTACGTGCAAAGCGCGTGTGCATCCTAGGCGTTCAATAGAATGCCTGTGTGATATTGGAGTTAGTATTATTATTTTCCCGTAACTGTTTTGGATGCTTGAGCCTTGATTGCTTTGAACTTTGATGATAGGATATACTAGCGGCTTTGGATGCGTGGTGGCACTTCGAGCCTTCGCGGGACAATTTGTGAGTATGATTATACTAAATGCATGTTTATTGTTGTGATAAAATCTTAGGCGGTTTGAAGCAATCCTTGTTTAATTCAGCTAAAATGAAGTTTTAATTTGAAATACTGAAGGTTCTTTTGTTAAAAGTTGTTATGTGGTAAATGGGTGTGTATATGGTAAATGGATGTGATTTTAATCATTCAGTGTGATGGGGACGTATTGCGTAGATATATATATACATGGTGTTGTGATGTGTATGTGAGTTCTTAGCCTATGGGAACGTTGGAGAATTTTGATTATCATTGTATGATAAGTGGAATGCTAAGAGATAGAGTTGTATGGTAAAGAACAACTCATTTTTTTATGAGCTTTGTTAAGAAGCATGCTTTTAAGGTAAGTTTGGGAAATTGACCAAATAGAGAGTCGTAGTAGGGAGTCATAGCTTTCTAACATATCTGGAATTTTGTAACTCCAGTTTATAGGTTGAGAGTTATGATTTTCCAAGGATGGAACGGACCCAATCTTAGTCAAAGTATTATTGGCTAAGTAAACTAGTTTCTCTCCGTTCGTACACCTGATGGAACTTGTGTTTTTGAGAACTCAAATGATAGAGTCTGAAAGAGGTGCTGAACTAGGAAGTTGAAATAGACACTCCCACCTCTCCATAGGACCCGGAATCGAGAATTTCCGACGAGTGAGCAAAATCTTATGCTATTGGAAAGGTGCAGCGAGTGCAAGAAGAATGTGCTATTGAGAGTATATGAGGTTTTACAGTATCAAGTAATTTTGTATCGTGTGTTGGAAGTTATGGACGTTGCAAGCTAGCAACCTGCTGATTAGACTAAACTTCAAGTTTAAGTTAGCTTGGGGACTCGAGCTCCTAAATAGCTGAGAGTCGCCCACTAGGGGATTGTTGGGGATCTCCCCACCCTTCTAGAACTCTCATTGTGTTAAATTCCGATGAGCGTAGCCTGGGTTACAGCTACTGCTACTTCTTGAATTATTTCATCAGATAATTGATGAGGAGCCATCTGCATATCGCAGTGTGGTAATTATGCTCTATCGGGTTTCAATGTTGTTTTAGCATTTTATCTGGGACTTAGATAAGTTCCTGTACTTAGTACTCATAGTGGACACGAACGGGTTGTACGGACTGCGGTCCGATAGAAAGACAATGCTATAGGTATACTGCGGTATATCTTTAAGTTCGTCACGACTGTTGAATAGGATCCAGGATTATGCTAGTGGACACGAACGGGTTGTACGGACTGCGGTCCGATAGAAAGACAATGCTATAGGTATACTGCGGTATATCTTTAAGTTCGTCACGACTGTTGAATAGGATCCAGGTTTATGCTAGTGGACACGAACGGGTTGTACGGACTGCGGTCCGATAGAAAGACAATGCTATAGGTATACTGCGGTATATCTTTAAGTTCGTCACGACTGTTGAATAGGATCCAGATATATGCTAGTGGACACGAACGGGTTGTACGGACTGCGGTCCGATAGAAAGACAATGCTATAGGTATACTGCGGTATATCTTTAAGTTCGTCACGACTGTTGAATAGGATCCAGGTTTATGCTAGTGGACACGAACGGGTTGTACGGACTGCGGTCCGATAGAAAGACAATGCTATAGGTATACTGCGGTATATCTTTAAGTTCGTCACGACTGTTGAATAGGATCCAGATATATGCTAGTGGACACGAACGGGTTGTACGGACTGCGGTCCGATAGAAAGACAATGCTATAGGTATACTGCGGTATATCTTTAAGTCCGTCACGGCTTTGAACCCGACCATGTCATACTATCAGGAACAGGAAGTAAACCAAATTAGAATACATTGCATAGCGAGGGTTCGAATCCCTAACTTAGAAACAACGGCTTGATTTGGAAAGTATGTAGTATGGGATGCATACATTTCCAAGTCTCGCTTGCATTGGACTAAGTATGTTGGCTTGACCTGGGTCACATGTAGTATGGGATGCATGTGCAACCAGAATCTTGCTGACATTAGATTAAGTGCATCTGTTCTATATTCTGTATTGTTGCATTAGACTTAGGTCATGGCATACACAAACACTAGGAAATTAGGATATACGTTTATTTTCCATTTAAGATGAATTATGAGTGTGAAAGTGATGTATTGCGAGACGTGATGATATGTGTTGTAAGAATGAATGAATACGATGTTATGTGATATGAAATTGGAAAGGAATATTTGCATAAGGCGTAAAGTGATGGGCCTTAAGCAATTAATTCGGAAATGATTTTCCAAATTAAAGTTAAGTATGTTGTGAGCAGGTGTGGATATGCATACAAGAAGTGATGCAGCGAGTATTTGATGTGAAATTCCATTTATGATATTTACATGCTCAGGTTTATTTTGGTGTTCGTAAGTTCATTCTGTTTTACTTATAAGTTTAATTGAGTTGCTTATTAATAAATTATACTCACACCAGAAATGGCTAACCCCTTAGCGTTTGGGGGGTTAGGGAGTCTCTGGACTACCTAGGCCCCTACTGTTACAGGTCCTCAGCGGTGCCGAGGTGAGGTGTAGACTCTGTGGACGGAGCTTCATTTTACCATGATCACTTAAGGTTTAATTGTGTGAATAGTGCATTTTGTGATTTAAATTGTATTTTTGCTGCATAAGTATGTGGATGATGATGGAGAGTAGAGTGTGGAGTGACATGGTATGGTTTGGACCCGTACCCATCTCGTTGTGGAGTACCAGGCGCTGTGGTAAGCTTTTATAAGTTATTTTCTAAAAACTTACTACGTTTTCAAAAGGATTTATGGTTTTTAATTAATAATTGATAAACCGTCATGAGTTTGGCCCCCAGAGCATATATATATATTGCCTGTGTGATGATGCTCATTTTGGCCTGGGGAGCCCGTGATATTATTGCCTGTGATGTGAGCTACGGAATTTAGAGCAGAATTCCGTAAGCTTTTTGTGTTTCGGGGTAGAAATTACAGGGGAGACTCTGCCGAAATTTTCCCTGAAACACAACTATCTTAGTTTATGGTTAAAGTGATATAGAAATTGGAAGAATTGAGTTTGGAGTCCAAAAGGAAAAAGGGCAGGCGCTACAGTTGGTATTACAACTGATATTTGTAATTACTGCGGGGTAACTTTGTATTGAATAAAAAGTTTTAATTCCCAGCATTTTGTGTATCGGGACTAATTGAAGGAAAGATCTTGGCATGTGTCACGGTTTCCCAGTTATATGGGAATCGGGGCGCTACACCATATTTTTTCCACATTTTTTGGACATCACAAACTCACAAAAAAAAATATTTTTTATAAGTGCCGAAGGGAGGAATCGAACCCAGGCACAACGAGAAACAAGCCAAGAGCACCCGCCAACCGGCCAAGCTGTGCTAGCGGTATGAAAGGGGGTCAAATAGTATATGTGGTGTACAGACCGATAGTTATAAGTTCTCAAAATTTGTAGAAAAATATTGTAATCACTGGGGCTCGAACCGCTCGACCCAGAGAAGCCACACGCCGACGCCAACCGCCTGAGCTACTAGCTCAGGTTGTCCAAGTATTGGTTTAAAGTCTAAATAAGTTATTTTGATACTGTGGTTAAAACAACTCGATGTTCAACTACACTTAGTCTCATATGGCTTTTATGAAAGGTACTGAAAAATTCCAGATTATCTTTCTCTTACATGATCTTCATGTCAGTAAGATTAAAATAATTTTTGCATAAATAAAAGTATATTTTTCACACTAAATCATGAATTGTTAATCACAAATCATTATATTCTTTATTTTCGACATTGGTTACAATTCGTCCCCAAGTCTCTTCCATCCCAAAATTATTGTGCATTTTTGCTGATATTAATCTTTCCTCTAACATACACAAATCTACTTCTTTTTAATTTACCCATCCTCACAATAATTAAGGAGGTCTCTTCACAAATTAGCACTAACAAGATATGGGTTTTCTTTTTCATACAATTAGTGATAGCAAAAGTGTTTCCTTTAATTTAACATATACTTCTAGTTCAATCATGTGCATCACAAAAATATGTAGTCACTTATCAATTATTAGGTTCACATATCACCATATAAGAAAGTTGCTCCTTTAAAAAGCATGCTCTTTCTTAATCAATTTGCATGTCTCAACTTTTCCAATTAAACTATCATTTAGCATTCTCAAACATCAATACTAACATCATCCATTTATTCTAATGAGCATGAAGAAATTTTATCTACAACTCAATTAACATTAATAAGCACATGCAATTGTTCATTAACATGCTAACCAAGTTGTAAACTAACTTTCCCAAAAATTTATTTTACTAACATTTTCCATAGATTATTTCTAATTAAGAACAAAGATAATCAACTCACTTTGTAATCACATTCTTATGGCATACAATCCCACATAATTCACATATCAATAATTCAATCAACTAGAGATTATTTATTCAATTAAAGGCGCATTAATCATTTTTCATGCAATTTGCTAATGAGATCTAGCATACACTCCTATATTAGAAATATGAAATATTTTACCCACCTTGAATGGAGAGAACTAAACAACACAAGCCTTGCAAATGAAAGCACCTCCTCCTAGCCAAAGCGCGCACAAGCTCCAAGCCTCCTAGCCAAAGCCGAATGCCTAGCACAACCGAATGCTCCCCCTTTGTGATGGCCGGCCACTCCAAGCAAGCAAAACCCACACAACTCTCTATCTTTTTATATCTCACACTATTACAACAATAATACTATAGCTTGGAAATATAATTTGCATATGAAAATAGCCATGAGAGGGGGGGTATTTATACTAGAGAATGGGTGAGATGGAGGGCCAAGATTGAGTGGTTGGTTGTAGAATGAAGGGCCTAGATCAAAGTAGGAGTTATGCAAACTACCCACTTCCATGAAACTACCACCATGATCACCATGATCAAATTTGAAAATCCCTCCAAAAGAATGTAACCCGGCCTAGAAAAGAGGGTGTGCATTGCACGTGTACGTGTAGTGCACGTGCATGCAACTAGGCCAAATTTGTACCTTTTTACTTTGTATAAAAATAAATTAGTAAAAAAAAGTCTTCTACATGACAAGTTTAATTAAAAGAGATTAATTCATGGGCTTTCTTTTTGGGCCAAAATAGTTTATAAAAATAAATAAAATAAAACACCTTTGGGCTTTTAAGAAAATGCCTTTTTAATTAAATCAAAATAAGGCTTTAAAGAAAGGCTTTTTGTACAAAATAATTTGAGAACAAATTTATATATATTTATACACATCATAATAAAAATAATTCAACCCAAAATATTGCACGTGCACACTACGTGCAAAATAAATAATTTTCCATTAATTGAAAAATCAGGGTATTACATGTGTACCTGCACACTACCTAGAAACACCGGGAGAAGTCCTGACGACAGACCCTCCGACGATTTAGTCAGTCACTGAGAAAGCAATAGTAACTAGGGTTCAGGGGGGGAAAAGTTTATTACCTTTTGAAGTGAGGAGGGCGGCTGGTATTTATAGACAGGGGTAAACGGGTCTGAGGCTCTACTAGGCCGGGTTGGACCCGTTTACCCATGGTCCTGAACTGGTTGAATCCTAACCTGATGTTGGACCTGATGATCGCAGGAAAGCGGGTTTTGAGGAGATCTAAGGGCCATGATTGTGCCACTCTCTCTATTCCATATCAGTGGTTATATCATAAAAATGCGAGAGAACGAGGATGATGAAATAATTTTTCCTAATATACTACCAATATTAGAAAAAAATAGTCTTTTTAGGAATTGGCAAAATTGTAAATTCCCCAAATTTCACTCATCCTCTCCTTAATTCACTTACACCACTCTAATCGCAACTCATTCCCACTCTAATGGTAATTCAGGATCTATAACACCCAGCCTCAGGAAACACCTAATGCCTCACTCTACCTTGCACTCATTCAAGCAAAAATAACTACAGTCACAACATATATTGTTACATATTATCTTATATATTTATTCCCAATATCGGATTATGTACTAGTTTTAGTATTTGATTCCCTTCCATATATATGAGATGTTGTACTCATTTATTATCAATCCAATAATCTTTTACAATCTCCTATTAACCTTAACATGGTATCAGAGCACTAACCTTAAATTTCTTTCTCCCTCACTAATTCCTAACCCTAATTACACAAATTCTCTTCTTCTATGACAACATCAACTCCGATGACTACGACAACCCCCAAAATCCCAAAATCCCAAAATCCCAAAAAATTCCTCCCTTTCCTCGTCGCCATACTCATACTCAGCAATTGAGACAACAACAACCACCGTCAGCACCTCTATCCTACCGTTGTACCTTGCCCCCAATCCCTCGCCCTCTACCCCTATCCCTCGCCTTCGCACAAACTCCGACAACCTCCTCCTTCTCCCCTAAACTCCCCAAATCCCTAAATCCATCATTTCCTTCTCTAAATCCATCACCACCCGAACCCATCACAAATCAAAACCATCACCCGAACTCCCCACTTTCCAAAAATTTCCTAGCCGCCACCTTCTCTAGAACCCTAGCCACCACCTACCAATTCCACACCACCTGAAACCCTCCCCCAAAGCTCTACACTATTCTCTCCCTTATCCTATACCCGACCGTATACTCGTATCCCACATCCAAAACCCACTAACCCTATAACCGAATCCCCCAAAAAATAATAAATAAAAAAAAACCAAAATAAAAATAAAAAAACCCCCACATCCAAACCCAAATCAATTCAAAACCCAACCATCACATAACCCAAACCAAATCACAACCAAAACTGCATACCATCTTCCAAAACCTTAACCTGCATACCCTTGTTTGCTGCTACCGCTGCTAATCATCTCTGTCGTCGTTGATCGTCGCCGTCGTTTCTCCAAAAAAAAATAGCAAAAAAAACAAAAACAAATCCAAAACAAAAAAAATCCAAAAAAAATAAAAAATTGCATGTAGTAGTCATTCTCCAATGGAACCACAGTTTCACCAGTATCTTTCCGCCTTCACCGATTTCATCGCTGCTACATCTTCCTCTTCACTTTCCATCACATTCCGATCCCCATTCAGATTTCGATAGCAGCAGCCACGCTGCCATCATCTTCATTCTGCCCTCCTCCCTCCTCTTCTTCTGACACCGGTAGCACCATCCAGCTCCCTATTCCGATCCAGACACCAACATCATCTCTGTCCACATTTCGTTCCCTGCCACAACAATACCAGTTTCATTCCTCCTTGTAGTACTTCTTTCCTTACAACCTCGGCCATGATCGTTACTCCAGCCTTGTCATCTCCTGCTGATTAAGCCAATCTTCAGCATCGCCTCAGTCAACTGGAACTCCAGCTCTTAGGTCAGTCTGTCATTGCTGGCTCCTCTGCTCCTTCATTCTCTATTACTCTCGATAATAATTCTTCATAGATTTTAGATTCTGATGCATCACATCATCTTACTAGTAATTATACACTGCTCACCACTATAGCTGGCAATGGGGCAGGTTTGGGTCGGACCCATATAGGCCTGGGCCCGAGCCCGAAGTTTAAAACATAAGCCCGAACCCGAACCGAATTTTTTTCGGGCTTAAAAAATTAGGCCCTAGCCCAGGCCCGAATTAGGCCCGTAAATAGGTTCGGGCGTAGGCCCGAACTACTTATGCATGTTCCAATATATAACATTCTCATAAAATAAAGCTATACAAATTACTAAGTAATTCACATCAAATTTGTCTATTTTCATTTAATTTTATATACAAGGTATAATTTCTCTATCTATAAACTTTAACATTCATTCCAACTTACTTACATGAATATTCTTTTAAAAAAAAACTCATACACAAATATATATACATGATGTATACATAAACATACACATGCACATATAAAAATTTGACTCGGGCCCATCGAGCCTAAGCACTTAGGCCCGAGCTCGGCCCAAATTTTTATTGATCCAAAAAGTTTGAGCCCGAGCTCGACCCGAAATGAGAAATTTTAGCCCAAGCCCACTAATTATCGGGTCGGACCTAGGCAGGCCCGGTTCGGGTTCGGGCCAATTGCCACTCTGACTCACCTCCAGCATTACACTTCCCTCTCTCTCTCTATCCCTTCACACCGCTGATGACTCACAACTTCTCACTACACACTCAGGGTCTATTAGCTCTTTTACACTCACATTGCCTTATATTCTTTATGCTCCCCATTTATCCATGAACCTTATCTCCATTAGTGCATTGTGCGATAGTGGTCTTGTCATTTTATTTGATTCTTTAGGTTGTTCTATTACAGATTCACACACTGTTCAGGAATTTGGGCTGGCTAGTCGACCTGATCGTCTATATCATCCAGATTTTCTTCATGCACATAAATCTCATCATAATTTTGCTGGTGTTGTGTCTCTGATGTTGATTTATGGCACAGACGTTTATGTCATATTAGTGAGTCTCGACTCAAGACTTTAGTTCGTAGTGGTGCACTTGGTCCTCTTTATGTTACACATTTGTCTGGTAGTCAGGGTTGTTATTTGGCCAAACACATAACATGCCCTTTTAATAACAAAAAGCACTTCTCAAACCACCAATTGTTTTCAAGTTGTTCATTCTGACATATGGGGACCCTCTATTATACCTTCGTGGAAAGGCTATCTCTATTATATTGCATGCATCGATGACTTCACTCGACATACATGAGTTTTTCTTATGCGCCAACAATATGAGATTCCTAATATTTACCTGTTCTTTGAGACCATGCTTCGTACTCAGTTTGGTGTGCACATCAAGAATTTTTGTTTAGACGGTGCTCGTGAGACACTTCCACTACTATGAGATCGTTCATTCAGTCTAATGACACACCTTTTCAGAAATCATGCCATCACACTCATGAGCAAAATGGTGTAGCTGAATGCAAGCATCTTCACATTCTTGAGACGGTTCGCGCTCTTTTACTCTCCTCTTATGCTCATCGTTCTTTCTGAGTTGAAGTTGTCATGAATCCTGTTAGCCTCATTAACATCACTCCCTTGTCTACCTTATCTGGTACAACACCTTATGAGTCTCTTCATCACTCACCACCCGAATACAGTATGCACCGTACTTTTGGATGCACCTGTTACGTCCTTCTTCCTCCCACTGAGCGCACGAAGCTCACCGCTCACGCTGCAAAGTACGTTCACCTAGGCATCAATTCAGAGCTGTAACACCTACAGTTTCATTTACATGTAATTCATAGCACAACAGAATCTTTTACTTCAATTCGTACAATTTTATAAGGAAATTAAAAACTTTTTATTATACACATTGTTTGTTTCAGAATTACACAGCGGAAGTTAAATAAAATACAACATGGAATATTTACAACTCTAACATCAACAGCTTTGAAAATGATCTTTAGCATCAATCGTCTTTAAGTCCTTGCCAATCCAAATCCTGCACTGAGAAATCTGTGGACACGTCAGTTTCTTACAACCGACGCAATGTTATAAAACAGTTATCCTCCCTATGCCATAATATAACGATTCTCTTACTTTAACAAACACAAACTTGAATGCACAAAAGTGTAAAAGAGTGATTATCCTAAACATGTCAGTGTATGATATGACTTAATGCCTAATGCAGACGTTATACTATAATGACACTAATGCATACTTGTTCGGATTCTATGCTTCCCATTCTACATAGGTCCGAAGGCAAGCACCTACGTACTCCACATTAAAAAGTTTAATCCCTCGCCATGACTTACTACTACGGTGACTAATGTATGTTTTAGATATCCTGTGAGTATCTAGTACCACCCCGATAATTCTCAAGTATCGCACTCCCACTGCAAGTAATTTTGGACACACTATCTCAGACCCCAATAATTCTAGAGGCAAATACCCACATCGCGAGCTATGAACCCGGTAATTCTTGAGAGTCGTCCTCCCATCACGCCTTACACTTCGATAATTCTGGAGACGAAACCCACACCGCGCTGTCATCAGTACCTCATCACAAAAATACCCCATGAACATTGCCTCGATCCAAGTAATTCTGAAGGAATATCTCCCACCATGAGCCATAACCCCGATAATTCTGAAGATAACCTCCCACCGCGCTATCAAGGTCCTCATACTCATGTTTGCCCATACATCATCACATCTCCCCTTAGTGCATGTCTTTAAATTTTAATGAAAATCATCACAACCTAGAGCTAGCTTACCTTACCGGATTTAAACAACACGAGAGAAAGTTAGCCCAAACTAGATACTTCTCAAGAGATACTTAACCCACACTAACTAGTTCTCAAATTTCCTTTATTCATAATTGTCGGTTACTAAGGGTCGCTCCTAGAGACTAACATCTTTCATGTTCAACAACTGGGGTCAATCATGCCCTTATTATTCATATTTTCGATTTTATGTAATCATATTTCATTCAATTCCTTCATTTATTCTTAGTTATCAATCATGAAGTAACACTTCTTGGTTGGACACACATAACCAACAATTCACTTTAATAAGCTACAAATTTTCTTCGATTAAATAAACTCTTTTCATATTGATCTATATTTCAATTATAAATCTCAATTCTATTCAAAAGATAGATTTATTAGTTTCATAAATGAGTCAACTATATCTTTGTAGTTAAGATTACCTGAAATTATCGTCAATTACTATAGTAAGTTCAAAATCAGAAAACTGCGGCTCATGCTAATTTTAAAAATTATAGAAAATTATATACTTCATGAAACTTTGTGTTCTTTAGATCAAAATAAAGGTATACAAGTCTACTACAATTTCTTAGTTATAAGTTTCTCAAAAATATTGTATCTATAACCCTAAATTCTTCGAAATCTATAGTAGGATCAAATTATTGAAATACTGCTACTTGTACAGTCTTATAAAATTCATTATAAATTCAATTCTTTGTAAAAATTTGATTTTTTAGACTTTACAGAAAGGTTAACGAGTCTACTTCAAGTTCTTATTTTTTACTTTTCTCAAATTACTTCATCTACGATATTGATATCATCAAAATCCGAAATGCGTACAGATTTTCAGCAACTAGTCAACTGCCAACCAGTCCTAAGTTTGGATTTTATTAAAATAGTAAACGACATTCAAAAATTATGAAATTTTTAAGAGATGTTCCTGACATATGCGAGATGTTCCTATAAAAATTTTAGCTCTAGATTCCACCTAGTTTAATAGATATAACTTTCTGAAGTGCAACTGAAACTTAAAATAGTAACTTTCTTTGCATAAATTAACAACTTTGTGTATGAATTTATACCCAATTTATTTAATCTAAACACGATATACTAGTATGCACCCAATCAATCTAAAATTTCAATTTTTTAATTATGACAATATTATAATAAATCTTTCAACTAGCATGCATTTGTTTTCGTATCTCACTTATAGTTATCAATACAACATGCAACATATCAAATTAAAAATTTAAAGAACACATGCCACATTTTTAATAATGGAACGATTAGATATACATACTACAATATCTAGAAAGCAAAAGAAATCACCCACCTTATGATGCAAAAATTGAAATTGAAATTATTAGGAAGTTGCTCCAAGCTCCAACCAAAGCAAGCCTTCTCCTCCTAGAAATTTGCCAACACCAAAAGCTCCTTCTCTCTTTTCTCTCTTTCTTTTGTTTCTTTTGATTTTTGGTGTAATGTTCATGAAGTAAGAGTGGTATTTATAGGGTATTTGGGTGAATGAAGAGACACCCACTACCCAAAATAAATACGCATTATCCAAAATAAATACCCACTTACAAAAACCATTACTACAACCCTACATCTTCATCTCCTTGACCGGCCAACCCTTGGTGTGCACACACGTGCATTTGCACTCTACATGCACACAATTCTCATTCTTTTAATTATTTGTTTATAATCTATTTGTATATGTTTGTTACATGACAAATGTGTAGAATTAATAAGTGTAGAATAAAATCATGGACTTCTCTTATTAATTAATTTATTTTCTAGTGGGCTTAAATAGACTTTTGGCTCATGGGGTTTTATTAAAAATAAATAATACATGTGACAAATAAAAATGAGAATAAAAGTATACATAACTTTGGAAAATTTTAGGGACAAAAATACATAAAATTTTACGTGCAATGCACGTGAAAAATATTAAAAATTAATTTGAGAGAACGAAAAACAGTCAAAATACAAAATACATAGAACAATAATGTTACGGATATTTTACGTAACAGAAAATATACGTAATCGACATGTGTATTAAAAGCACATGCAATGTACGTAAAACACAAAGATTAAAATAAATGTTTGAGTTGGCTAAAAATAGGAATGAAATGAGTTTTCAGAAAACGAAAAACATATAATTAATCGAAATACAAAGATACGTAGGATATTTATAAAAATACTTTACGAATATTACTCGTAATAGTACAAAATACGTGTGCTTAACACCCATGAGCAAAATTGTTATAATTCAATTTTGCGGGGTGTTACAAGAGCACAAAGGATATCATTATTTTGATTCATCGGCGGGTCGTATCCGTATTTTTCGACAAGTCTCCTTTGTGGAAGACTCTCATTACTACTTGATCTCTCTTGAGGATACTAGCTTTCTCGACTCCCCAGTTGTTTGGCCTACCTCCCTGGACACATCTTCACATATTCCCTTCGATCCACTCCTTTGGCTCCTTTTCCATCTCTTACAGAAGTTACACCTATTGTTCCTCCTACAGAGACACCACATGCATCACTACAACATCTTGCACCCACACCACCTGCATCACCGCAACATCATGTACCCACACCACCCACATCACCATACTTCTACTATTATATGTTGATGATATGATTATTACTGGGGATGATTCAGCAGATATTACATCCACCCAGAAATACTTTCACCAATAGTTTCATATGAAAGACCTTGGCAGACTACGCTACTTTCTGGGTTTAGAGATTGCCCATGAATATCGGGGGATACTCATTTCTCAACAGAAATACACATCAGACATTATATCCACTGCATGTCTCTCTGACAGTCGATCAGTCGATACTCTCTTAGAGCTTCACGTGAAGCTTCGTCCCACAGATGGTGAGCTCCTTCCCAGTCCCACTAGATACATACAAATTGTTGGACAGCTTGTCTATTTATGCATGATCAGATCCGATATTGCTCATACGGTCAGTATTGTCAGTCAGTTTATTTCCTCTTCTAAATCAGTCCACTACAGTGCTCTTCTTCGGATCCTCATATATCTTCGGGGCACTATCACTCACTCATTATTCATATCTTTTACATCTAAACTGGAGCTTAGTACATATTCTGATTCAGATTGGACGAGTGATCCTACTTCCAGACGATCTACTACATGTTTCTGTCTATTTCTTAGTAATTCGCTGATCTCATAGCGAAGCAAGAAACAAGAATTTGTTGCATGTTCTTTCACAGATGCTGAGTACAGAGCGATCTACACTAGAGAGATTGTTCATATTTGTTGGTTATTATCAGATATTCAGATATGTGTGTCACTCTTATAGGAGCTACTCATCTTCATTGCAATAACCAGAGTGCATTGCACATTGCAAGTAGCCCGATCTTTCATGAGCGAACGAAGCACATAGAGATTGATTATCACTATGTTCGTGAGCATTTTGAAGCAGACCATTTCACTTCATTCTGTTACATTTTCACATCAGACATCAGACTTCTTCACCATCCCACACTGTTAAGAGATTTCAATTTTTGGTGGGAAAACTCACATTGTTCAACCCACCATGAGTTTGAGAGGGAGTGTTAGATATGATCATATATATTTAGTCCCATACCGGATTATGTACTAGTTTTAGAATTTGGTTCCCTCCTATATATATGAAATATTGTACTCAGTAATTATCAGTCCAATAATCTTTTCCAATCTCTCTGTTAAATTTGAACAAAAACCATCATAGCTAAAGTTGATCTAGATAACTAGAATGTACCAATTATTTTTATATGGGTAAATTTCAGATAACCCGACTGAGTTTTTGAAGTTTAGCAGATAACCATACCAAATTTTTTTGGCAAATAACCCTACTAAACTTTGTTTTCTGTTAGGAGCCACTAACACCGTTAACTTTAGCATGGAATGACTAAAATAATCCTAGTTTCTTAATCATTTAACAAAACCACCCATCTTCTTCCCTCTTCTTCTAGTAAAACCAAAACCCAAATCTGATATTCTTCTTCTTCATTCTCTTCCTCCAAATTCCAATATCCTAAACCCTAAATCCAAAAATACCCCCAAAATTGTCTCTCTCATCCTCCTCAAAATCACAATAGCCCTCTTTTTGTCGGTGATCTAAATCAGGAAACCCTAATGGTAAGATCACCATTCTTCTGACTCATTCCATTCAGATTTCTAGGTTTAGGGTTAGGGTTTTGTTTCATAATTCTAATCTTCTTGATTGATTAATTGATTGATTGGTTTTAGGTGCTCCCGAACCGTCGATTACCCTAACTTTATGCTCGTCATCATCGGCGATGGTGGAACTGGTAATTATCTCTCTTTTTTGGAAAAAAAATGATTCATTTTTGATGAATAATTGAGGAAAAATTTTGATCTTTGATTTTTGATCTGGAGCATTTGTCCGATCCTTTGCAGATTTGAGATAAATGTCGGATCTTTAGGGTTTTGGTCGTAATTACATGCCGGTCACGGTCTCCGATCTCTCACTCGTGATCTCTTCAAGCGACCATTCAGGAAGAAAGGGTATATCCCGTTGACAACCAACCTCCATGCTAGTTTGTCTGAGTTAATATGATAGGAAATTCCTGTCAAGCTTTTAGTAGGATAGCTAAACCATTCAATGTCATAGACACTTGTATGTTTATTGTATAATACCACCATCTATGTTTTTTTTCTCGATCAAAGTGTTGTTAGGTATGGAGTAGGAGGCTTATGGAAAATACAAAATATAATCTATATTCAACTATATATGTGATAATAATAATTTTTAAAGTGGTGATTCAATTTATATCCAAGGAAACTATAGAGAAAAGTGGGTCTTCTACTAAATCTTACAAAGGCTTAGAATGTTGACTTGGTGCGTAGTAAACCTACCATATATATTCATGCAACAATGGAGCATATTTAGTATATAAAATGGAAGCTGCTATACAACTTTATTATATCAAATTTTAGTTTTTTTGTTTCTTACATCCTGGATTTATTGTCATTGGTTATGACCGGTTAGAATAAATACTTTACCCATCTGATAACAGATCTCCAAACGGTTCTTTGATTTCTTGCTGATGTTATGTTTTCATATTTAACCTGCGAACTTTTCATAGAGGTTTGACAGTTTTAAATACTTGTACAAATTGGAAGGTCATTCCATTACTGGAAAAGATGCAGATCCAAGCTAAAGAATTACCGCGGCGTGGGGGGGGGGGGGGGGGGTTGAAATTATAGTGTAATCGTGTTTGTACCTCCCACCAGAAGTGACATCCTTAACGTGTTTTGTGACATCCTTCATACAAGATTGATGACTACATCGACGTCAAGGGTTAACAGCCTGCTCTCGGAATCGAGGTCAACAAGTAGGTATAATCCATTGCAAACCCTAAAGTTTGGATTTTTGATAGCAAAAAGGGGTTCATTTTGGTGTTGTTGGTCGATTGAGTTGCGAATGGTGATGATTACATGTGGTTTTAGAGTTGTTGGTAGATTGACTAAATTTGTGCTTTGTGTGAAGTTCATTTGATAATTGAATTTGTGAAATCTGTGGGATTTTCAGGTGTTTTGTTATATAAGTTGGATTTATTTTTTTAAAAGATTTTATAGGATTTGTTGTGAGATTCTTGTGGTAGAGTAGATAAATTGAGTGTGCATATAATTGAATTTTGCTTTTGCAGTGTATATTGAATTGAATTGAATCGAAGGGAGGCTAAGTCTTTTGGGCAAATGGCAGAGGTGAGATTTTTGATAATCTTACTGATAAAGATGAGTTTTTAATCATTTTTCTATATTAGTATGAGTGATCCTAGTTTGCATGGTGTTGTGGCTTTGAATTTTGTGCTACGTACTTTTATATTGGCAGTAACTAGCAATCAAGACAATAACTATATCCTTGAGACTTTGATGATCTAGCAATCATGGTTTTTCGCAATGATATGAAAATGTTAACATGTGATTTTTTAAAAAAGGTTTCTCCCATAATGCAACTCCAAATCTTTGCTAATTCTACGATGTTATCTATGGTTTCGTTATCTACGAGTTAATATCTAAAATTTTCATGAAGAGGGTGAAGGTTATATTCTGTTTTTACTGTAAAGTGAGGACATGTTGAATGAAGGTGAGTGAATGCCAAAAGAGAGGAGGAATTGGTGGGGACTGGGAGGAAGCATTGATGGATATGAATATAGGATAGAATATGGTAGATTTAAAAGAGAAAGAAAGTTGCTAATATGCGTACTTTAGACATTAACTTAGGAACATGAATATTCTGGGAGTATTCCTCATAGTTGACGATGTTAGGTGTGTTTGGGTAATAGCACCCAGGTTTTAGATACCGATTTGGAATGCTATTAGGTGTAATTTGTAGTGACATCTTGATCTTGATGCTGCGAAGATGAATTATGTTGTTATGTTGCATGTTAGGTTGTCAAGTTTGGAAAAGATTGTGCTTGAAGCGTATGTTGGAGGTAGATGCACAGTAACTAGGTTAGTGACTTGTAGAAATAATGTTGATCGAGATATTAGTTATTGATTGGAAAAGATTGTTATTAGTTAGTCAAGTTTGGAAAAGATTGTGCTTGAAGCTAATCAAAATGCATATGAGATTTAGGGTTTGGGCTAAAGGCACTCAAATAAACAAAAAATGCAAAACAAAAAATGAACAACGTTTTTCGATTTAGGGTTTGAGGTATTGGAATTTGGAGGAGGATGAAGAAGATCAGATTATAGTTTATATATGATGACATGTCTTATTACGTTATGTTGGATACTCCCTTATATGTTTTGTATATAGATGAGATGATGACATGCCTTATATTTCTTTATTGTTGGTTGACGATTAGAAATGTTTATAATTTCTTGGTTGATATTTAAATGTCTTTAAAAGATATTTATTTATAATAATACAGAAGTTCAATATGACCGAGTGCTCATTTTAGTATTGTTGAATTCATGTAGATACAAATACAAAACATTGTTGAAGTTTATTTATTTATTTATTTTTTTGGTTTGCAGCAGAAGAAGAAGCTTGTGCAGTGGAAGGAGCGTTGGAAGAAGCAGCAACAGCTACTGGAAGAAGAAGAAGAAGAAGAAGCATTAGAATTTTGGGTTTGAGTGAGAGAGTAGAATTCAGAATTTTGTTTGCGTTATGAGCTATGTTTATGTTAATTCGAGGCACCTTGAGTTCTGTTCATGTTGTTTCTGAGCATTATGAGCTTTGTTTATGTTGTTTCCAGGCATATTGAGCTCTATTTATGTTGTTTGTGAGCATTATGAGCTCTGTTTATGTTGTTTTCAGACAACTTAAGCTCTGTTTATGTTGTTTGTGAGCATTATTATGAGCTCTGTTTATGTTATTTCCAAACAACTTAAGCTCTGTTTATGTTTTTTGTGAGCATTATGAGCTATATTTATGTAGGTCCCAGGCATATTGAACTTTGTTTATGTTGTTTATGTTGTTTGTGAGTATTGTGTGCTCTGTTTATGTTGTTCCCCAACATCTTGAGCTCTGTTTATGTTGTTTATGAGCACTGTAACATTTATTTATGTTGTTCTTAGGCATCTTGAGCTCTGTTTAATATGTTTATGAGCATTGTAAACTCTGTTTATAAAGTAATTTCCCAAATTTGAAGGATTTTGAACGATTTATTGTTCCATTTTTTTTAGGAATTGAAGAAATTTGAAAGAAGTTTTAAGAAATTATCAAGGAACTAAAATTTTATTAAAAAAAAACAACTGATGAAATTTATCAAAATTTTCCTAAATTTCCCGGCTAATATCCCAATTTTCCAAAAAAAACCCAATAACTGCATAAGGGTATTTTTGTTATTGAAAAATTGACACATCAGCACTTTTTTTTAGATAACAGTCCAACATTAATGAAGTAAGGCTTAATGCATAACGGAGCAAACTTAAATAGGGTTATATGCAAAATAAACTGAATATGGTTTTATGCCAAAGGATAAACTCAAGGGTTATCAAAAATTTATCCTTTTTTAAATTACCAATGAACACCACACTAAACTCAAAAGGACGCAGAAACATTAGGATAATTTAAACTTCATTCATCGATCATAGCTTAATATTTCCCAACTACATGACAGCATAGAACATTGAAGACAAACTGAAGCTAATTCTCTCAATTAAATATAACTTAGTACTTAGCAAACACAACACTTCCTTAACATATGCATCTAAGACACCTTGATGCTCGATCATCACCATATCAGACCAGCTCCTTAGTAGATAAATAACTTCGCGTACAACTGCAAAAGAAAAGGAAACACACTAATTCGAAAAACTCAATTAAAAAAAAGGGATTTGGAAAACTAATAAAATAAAATTAAACAAAACATACAGCAGGATAAGGGTGACGATCCCTTAATATATCGCCAACAGCTACCCAGACGATCTTCGACAAGATGTCAACTGGATCCAATTTCCAACCCTTTCCTGGCCAAAGCCAGTTCCACCTTGCCACCAACTTCTCATACCACTTTTCACCATCATAGAAGCCGCAGACAGCCCTCATCAGCTTCCGCCAAACAAATCTGACAGCATTCACTACGCTGTCACAGAAACTACAGACACCTGACAAAAGCTTCCACCACCAGGATCTTCCTGCACCATCATCATCGGGATCAGTTACAACGTCAGACATGCTGTTTTGATGATCAGCAGCATCTGCAGACTGTGAAGGAAGCTCCTCCTCCTCCTCAATTGCCTGTGTCACTACTACGACTTCTGTGTCAGAAATGGGAGGCAACTGAGGAGTATCTTCATCTTTATCTTCTTCTTTGTTGGTAGTGGCGAAGCGGGCTTTAATTACCTCACTAGCTATTTCATAGGCTTTGTTCTTGGCAAATACTGCTGCTTCACCGGCAACAACAACTAATACTGCTTTCCCCAATCTGAATAGAACTAGACGAACTCTCGTCCCGAATGCCATCTCTCTCTCTCTCTCTCTACAAGTTCAATTGTTTAGTTGTGTGGCTGTTATTACGTACTTTATATATACTAGTTGATGTGAATAACAGACCATTAACCGTGGAGAATCTTAACAAGAGGAACCTTGCATTTCGTCAAAAATGTGTTCTTTGCCACTCTCATAACTAGTAAGTTAACCGTGCGATGCACGGTTTGATAAAAAGTTGGAGTTGAACGTGCGATACATGTAAGTCGGTAGTAATCAGCACTTGTGATGAATACCTTAAACTTTTAAAAAATTGGAGTTGAACGGGCACTACACGCAATTTTTTAATTTTTTAAAAGGAAAAACCTTGAATTGTACGTACGGTGATGTGTTATGAAATAGATTTGGAGTTGCACGTGCGACGTACGTATTTGCTTTGTGACAAAAAAATTATTTGTTTGGTGAAGAAAAAAACTTTGATTTACACGCGTGATGCACATGTTAAAAAATAGAGTGAGAGTTACACGTGCAACGTATGTGTTTCATTTGTGACAAAAAAATATTAAAAAATTGTTTGTTTGGTTACAAACTCAAAGTGACAAAGTGACAAACTCTCCCATGAATAGTAAGTATATATATATATATATATATATATATATATATATATATTAGTTTACACATGCGATGTACGTCTTAATAAATATAGTTTTTTTAAAAAGTTAAAATTCAGACGTAGTCTGGATTTGATCAAAAACCTCATTTACAATAGTTATGCATGTGCGTTGCACGGGTTGGTAGATGGACAAATTACACTAAGGCCTTCTCCCATTATAGTAGTAGAGATATAGTAGTTTACACACGTGCGATGCACGTCTTAATAAATATAGTTTTTTTAAAAGTAAAAATTCAGACGTAGTCTGGATTTGATCTAAAACCTCATTTACAATAGTTATGCACGTGCGTTGCACGGGTTGATAGATGGACAAATTACACTAAGGTGTTCTCCCATTATAGTAGTAAAGATGTAACCACTAATTACTTATTTATTCATTGCTCTTTTATACAGCCTATCTGGTTTATTTGTAAAGGCACTCGTTTCTTTAAAGGTAAGCCAGGTTCAATGTCCACTTGGTGGAGTTCTTGGCGCGATAAAAGAATCAAACGTTCTCTTAGATCAACTTGTGACCTTACTATGATGGCTCGATTTGGATTATTTGGGTGCAATAATAAAATCGTTACTAATAAACTTTGTTAATAAGTTGATCGAATACCTTCTTTATTTCACTCATCTTTGGTTAAATATCATTTCCTCTTCTATTCTTGCTGAGCGTAGGTTATCAGCTCTTGATGCTTTTGTGGAGTCTCTCATTCTTCAAGGTATTAATAATTCTTCTTAGCATTTACTATTTTCTAATATCTTGCGTATTTTGTGCAGAGCTGATCGAAGTAGCTTCCTGGCCTTTACTGGTGGTTCCTATTCTATTCAGTTTGATTGTTTTTGCTGCTCTATGTTCTGGGCATTTTTTGTTGCAGTTTTTGCATTTCTGGGTTGTTTTTGTAGGTGGTTGATGGAGATTGTTTGATATTTTTGTCTCATTCTCTCCCGCCTATTTTGAGCTGCTGCCCAACTATCTTTTCTTCTTCTGTGGATACTTGTTATATTGTTATTTCTATATCTATTCTAGATGTTTGTCTGTGTTTGGGCTGAAGTGTTATGCGTACTTCTTATTGTGTTCTTATTTTGGGTGTGGAGGAAGTGGGGGAAAATGTTGATGTGTTGTTTAGCACATCATTCTTAATAATATATATATATATATATATATATATATATATATATATATATATATTCTTCCGTTGTGCACCATCTATGGTGTACACAGTGTGTACACTCGGCCTTCCCGCCTTCGTATTGAAGATCCGAACCGTGCACATTGATCTATACATCTAAATTAGTCTAAATATGTAAAATCAAATCATTTGAAATTCATTTGCCCATCCATTGAAGTGTTACAAAATTGTATAGCTGAAAATTATTGTTTTTATAGTCACATGATGGATGGGAAAATGAATTTCAAATGATTTGAGTTTACATATTTAGACTAATTTAGATGTGTAGATCAATGTGAACGGTTCGGATCGTCGATACGAAGGCGGGAAGGCCGAGTGCACATGAGTGCAGACGGAGGGGTGGTGCACAATAGAAGATTTTCCTCTCTCTCTCTCTCTCTCTCTCTCTCTCTCTCTCTCTCTCTCTCTCTCTCTCTCTCTCTCTCTCTCTCTCTCTCTCTCTCTCTCTCTATATATATATATATATATATATATATATATATATATATATATCAAAAACAATAATAGATACAGTATTAAGGATACACACTCACACATATCAAAAACAATAATAGATACAGTATTAAGGATACACACTCACACACATACACTATATGTGTGTGTCACACACATATATGTCTGAGTGTTTATCCTTAATACTGTACTTAAGGATACACACTCAACACACATGTGTGAGTGTGTATCCTTAATACTGTATCTATTATTGTTTTTGATATATATATATGTGTGTGTGTGTGTGGAGCCCGTTGGGCTCTATCTGTATGATTAAAAAAATTATTGATTTTTATTCAGGAGTTGATGCTGGGCTGATAATTTGGCAGTTCGACATGAAGATGTGTCTGTTGAAGAGTGTACCAAGATGAGTGTATACCATTACTCAAAAGATGGTATAAATCTAAAATCAATGTCTACCACCAAAAAAATTCAATATGGATATTTTTTTGGCTGAAAAGTTTTCCACTCGACTATTTAGTTAAGAAAACGGGTCAAAGGTAATACCTTAAAGCAACAGTACTCAAAACTGTGGCCTAATATTCGCAAATTCAGAACTGAACAGCCCATTCAGAACAGGGAGATCTTGAATCAATCCAAACGCATTAATATTCGCAAATTCCAAATTCCAAAATCCTCCAACTTTCCAACTCAATAATTTTGGTTCTTCCTCCACTTTCTCCACCATCTTCGTCTCAATTCCTTGCTTTGATTCTACGCTAATTCTAATCCGAACACTTAAAGTACGACCTCTCTCATGACCTCTCTCTTTCCAAATTGAACGCGTTCCCTCACTATAGTTATGAAAAAACCGACATACATAGGTATTAAAAAAAACTAGGAAGCCCCACAATTGGCCAAAAATTAGGGGACCGAGGCGGCCGCCTCTCCATAAGGCTGGCCCTGATTAAAATACAGAACCCCTCCTCCCATTACTTGTACAATTACAAGATACTATAAAGGTGCCGTGCACGCGTGCACGGATAGTGGAAAGGTTGTGCTAATATGTGTGTTCAGTAATGAACTATATATATAGTGTGTGGCAGGAAAAAAATGTGCTTTTTGTCACTTGTTAACAGTTATAGCAATAAAGAAGCAAATATATGAAACAAAATGTAAGTATTAGATTTCTCATATCAAAGATAATACTGGATTTATCAGTGTGACGTACCACGATTCTACTGACGGGAAAATTGGGCAGCTGCGCTCTGGTAATTGTTCAGTGTTAAGTTTAAGTTGCCTAAGAGGTGCATGATGTCCTCTATTGCAATTTTCCTTTCCTAGCTTTGATGTAGTAAGAGTACCTCACCTTGCTCCTTAGATAATATAAGCATATTATGGAAAAAGATAAAGTATGGTTATAAGCAATGAAGCTATCAAATTGTGCCACACAAACTTTGCGGATTAAAAAGATTCAGACTGCTCAATTTTTTGTAGTTGTTGAAATTTTTAAAAGAAGAGATTAGTACAGGAATATATCTCTACTACTATAATGGGAGAAGCCTTAGTGTAATTTATTAATATCCCAACCTGTGCAACGTATGTTTATCTCTATCTCTTCGGTCTTCATATATTTCTATATATCTAATAAGAAAGGAATGATGACTGATGAGTCGTGTAATTCATTTTTTTTTTTTTTTCCTTTTCAATTTTTGACCCAAAATTTTTCCCACGTGCATAGCACGTGTAAAATACTAGTTTCTTAAATAATGGGAAGGTGGGTTTTCTTTCATGGACATCATATATAATTTGGTGGTAGTTTGGGTAGTTAACATGAGATGGATGGATGATAGTCCTATTTGTTTCAAAAACAAAGTATACGAATGAGTTGAATTTTCTAAAGGCCTTTTAAGGATTTATAAAGAAACCCCAATGAAAAATACTCTGTCAAGGTCATATATATATATATATCAATTGCTTATTTACTAAATGAGCAAGTTGCTCATACCCTTTTTTCCCATATATATATATATATATATATATATATATATATATATGGGAAAAAAGGGTATGAGCAACTTGCTCATTTAGTAAATAAGCAATTTATATATATATATATATATATATATATATATATATATATATATATATATATATATATATATATATACTAGATTTGCCCATGGGCACGTGCCTACGGCACGCCTTGGGAACGATACAAAACTCGAAAAACCATGTAAACAGTAAACAATAATTATGTAGCTCAAGTTTGAATAGTATGACAATAATTAGTTATAAATAAAAGTCTATGTTTCCATTAGTATATGTTGAAAAATAATTATAAATGAGGGTATAAAATCTAACTTCTTAGAACTTTAACACTACAAAAGATACTCGATTTACCGGCGAATATTCCCCGGCGTTTTACTAGTAGCGCCTGGGTAGGGAGCGAATAGGAATGAGGCGCCAGATGGAAAGGTTATACACCGGTGGTCGCTTTAAACCGCCGGCAATCTTCGTATTCACCGGCGTTTTATTTAAAAACGCCGGTGAAGTGTATTATTCACCGGCGTTTTAATACGAAATGCCGGTGAATATACCGATACATTCACCGGCGTGTCTAATTAAAACGCCGGTGAATAAGCTGCGATAAATCCCGAGAACCCTAATCTTTCGCTCCCCATTTTCCCAACCCCCCCCCCCCCCCCCCCCCCCCCCGAAAAAAAAGGGGACACTTCGTTTTCCCTCCTTCCTCGCTCTACTTCCCGTGCGTTTGCCTCCGCCGCTTCGTCCTCTTCGACAGCCTTCGACCTTTCGTCATCGTCCCTTCTTCCCTTCGTCATTTTCGATTTCCCTCCTCCCTCTCTCTATTTGGAGGTGAATCGGCGATCGGAAACCACCGTGTCGCCCCGCTCTCTCTATCTCCTACGCCCCCGTGCTCGTCGCCCCGCTCTCTCTCTCTCTCTTCGGTATCATCTCTTGATTTTCCTTATTTTTCAAAAAAAGCATGTTTTTTTTCAGATCATGCATCTTGATTTCCTTAACATGAATGGTTTAGTTGGGATGAAGAATGAATAGAAAAATATATGCTTAGATACTGAAAATTTTCATCTTCTTTTACTGTTAATGAAGCTTATTTCATGCATCTGATTGTCATCTTGGCATTTTTTTTGACCAAAATGGGTTCACTGTGAACTGAGGATGGTATAGCTGTATGCCAAAATCCTCCGGATATGTACAACAATTGGGTTTTAGATTTAGTTGGGCTAAAGAATTAGTAGAGCAACATATATGCTCAGATAATGAAAATTTTCATTTTCAGATACTGTTAATGAAGCCGATTGCCATCTTTGGCATGATTTTTTAACAAAAAATGGGTACACTTCCAAACTAAGTATGCTGCTAGCATCCTCATTTTCTTTTACTGTTAGTGAAGCTTATTTTCATGCATCTGATTGTCATCTTGGCATGTTTTTTTTGACCAAAATGGGTTCACTGTGAACTGAGGATGCTATAGGTACGTATGCCAAAATCCTCCGGATATGTACAACAATTGGGTTTTAGATTTAGTTGGGCTAAACAATTAGTAGAGCAACATATATGCTCAGATAATGGATATTTTCATTTTCAGATACTGTTAGAGAACCTGACTGCCATCTTAGCCATGATTTTTTAACATAAAATGGGTTCACTTCCAAACTAAGTATACTGCTAGCATCCTCATCTTCTTTTACTGTTAGTGAAGCTTATTTTCATGCATCTGATTGTCATCTTGGTATTTTTTTGACCAAAATGGGTTCACTGTGAACTAAGGATGGTATAGCTGTATGCCAAAATCCTCCGGATATGTACAACAATTGGGTTTTAGATTTAGTTGGGCTAAAGAATTAGTAGAGCAACATATATGCTCAGATAATGGAAATTTTCATTTTCAGATACTGTTAATGAAGCTGATTTCCATCTTTGGCATGATTTTTTAACAAAAAATGGGTACACTTCCAAACTAAGTATGCTGCTAGCATCCTCATTTTCTTTTACTATTAATGAAGCTTATCTCATGCATCTGATTGTCATCTTGGCATATTTTTTTGACCAAAATGGGTTCACTGTGAACTGAGGATGCTATAGGTACGTATGCCAAAATCCTCCACATATGCACAACAATTGGGTTTTAGATTTAGTTGGGCTAAAGAATTAGTAGAGCAACATATATGCTCAGATAATTGATATTTTCATTTTCAGATGCTGTTAATGAAGCTGATTGCCATCTTTGGCAAATTTTGGTTGGGCTGTGGTTGGATTGTTTAGTGGCTGTTGTCTATGTTCTTAATTGGGCTGTGATTAGAAAGAGAGGGCTCGAGTGGAGATCTGGAAACCCATATAGAGACATCTTGTTCATAATAATTTATTATTATTGTTGTTCTTGTCGCTCTTGCTGTTGTTGCTGATGTCTCTTTGTGTTCGTGTGCTGAAGGGAAACAAGGGATGGAGAGAGATGAGGAAAATGCCGCTATGTTAGCCTGGTGTATCCAAAGTCTCTACCATTCTTCTTTCTGTTTCCATTTCTGGCTTCTATATTTGGTTTCCTTCCACTTTGACAGTTCCCTAAAAATACACTTGATATGAGCCCTATCTTATTTTTCTTATTTTTCTTATATTTGGTTTCCTTCTACGATGACAGTTTCATGGATTGTCTGAACAATCCATGAAAGACATGCTTAGATACTGAATTTTCATTTGTTTTACTGTTTTAGATAGTGGATATTCCCAATCAGAGGAGAATATTAAGGTTTCAAGTTAGATACTGAATTTTCATTTGTTTTGTTGTTTTAGATATATTTAAAAACAAAATTAAGTACTAGATTTTTAGCATTGCAATGTAATTATTTTACCTCTGTATATATCATTAACAATTCCATTTGCAATTGGCACTTTGATCTTATAATTTAAGATACTGGTAGATCTTTTTGCAAGTTCAAAAAATATGTATATTCTGTATGCTGGTCTACTGTTGAATTAAACTATTATTTTTTTTTTCACAGAGCGGTCGCCCAGATGAAGGACATTCTGATGATCAGTACTAAAGCTACTCGAGGGGTATGAATCTGCGGTCTTCCTTGCTGTTCTTATGTCCTCCTTGCTGTATGGTTGTTGTTCTTATGTCTTCCTTGCTGTTGTTATGTCAGACTGGTTTTTTTTTATGAGAGTTATGTCAGACTTTTAATTTGGGATATTTGGGATATTTGTCAGACTAGTTTGTTTGGATATTTGGGATGTTAGTCCCTATATTAATTTGTTAATTATGACACTGTTAATTAATTAATGAATTTGGACGTTGATATGACATGTGAAACTTTATTATCTTTAATTATTCTTGTGTTTGGTTGTGATTTGCGCAGTAATATGCAACGAAATTGGTTGAATCAGTTGTGAATTAGTTTACAGGTTTTGTAAATGAAACTGTGAATTGAAATCGAACGAAAAACCGGAGAATGGAAAATAAACGGGCATAGCTAGACCGGTGTTTTAAAAAACGCCGGTCTATCTAATCAATTTGTTGGAGTGTGCGATATACCGGCGTTCCTACACACGCCGGTGTATGTCGCTAGCTGTAACGGCACCGAGAAACACCGGCATTTTATAAAATGCCGGTGTACCTAACTACACCGGCTTTTTTGGTTACGCCGGTGCTTGTAAGTAGGGAAAACCGGGCACTCATAAACGAACATACACCGGCGGTCTGTGACCGCCGGTATACTTTCATTCTACACCGGCGTTTATAGAAACGCTAGAGAATGGATAAATACCGGCGATTTATGATCGCCGGTGAATGTATATAGGGTGTAAAAGAACGGCACTCAGAGATCCCCATACACCGGCGTTTGCTGACCGCCGGTGTAGTTGTAACATTTACCGGCATCCAGTAAAACCGTCGGTGTAGACCCCTTCCTTTCCGCAACGCTCGCTTCGGCGGCATTTGGACCGGCGCTATTATAAACGCCGGTGAAAGTTTCACCGGCGTAAAAAAACGACGGTAAGGATGTAAAAAAAGCCGGGAAATCGAGTAGCTTTTGTAGTGTAAGTGTGGAAAATAATGAAATTTAATTGTTGAAGAGATATTTGGTACTAAAAATTCTGAAAATTTACAAAACTGAAATCTTAAAAATCTAAATTTCTAAGTAAATAAAGAAAGAATGGGATAGAGAGATATATAGGTAGAGAGAAAGAGAGAAATATGAAAAAGTAAAGAGAGAAGAGATAGATAGTAATAAAGTAATAAATTTTTCAGGGGAGAAAATTTGGTTTTTGGGTTTGAAATTTTGGAGGGAAAATATGTTTTGTGAGGTTTGATATGGGCCTTTGATTTGGGGGGGATTGATTGTGAGCCACTTGATAACTTTCGTTGTAATTTGTTATATAGATATGGGAAAAAGGGGTATGAGCAACTTGCTCATTTAGTAAATAAGCAATTAATGATGTGTCATACATGTGATTGGACAATCTTTAAAAGGGTTAGTTATCCAATGTATCACATGCATGCCACATAATCAATTGCTCATTTACTAAATGAGCAAGTTGTTTATATCCCTTTTACCATATATAATGAGCAAGTTGTTTATATCCCTTTTACCATATATATATATATATATATATATATATATACATACTAAACGCAACGGATATCCCGACATTATTTTGAAACTATTCCGGCATTTATAAATGTCGGGACAGAGAGTAGCAGCGTTTTTGAAATCACTGCTAGAAACGCTATTGCAGCGAGCGTCGGGACAGATTGGAGGTCTATTCCGGCGTTTCTTATAAACGCCGCTATAGCACATGTCTGTCCTGGCATTTTTGAATAAAAACACCGGGATAGAGCGTATATTTAACAAAAAAGGGGAAAAAACTATCCCGGCATTTTGGGTCAAAAACGCCAAAAACGCCAGAATATGTTTTTTTTTTTTTTAATAAATACCATTTTCATGTCGTTTTTGGCCAAAAATGCTAGGATAGGGTATTTTTTATTACATTTTTTCTTTATTTTATTTTAAAAAAAATTAAAATTAAAAATATCCTACATGAAATAGAATCTCATTTACATCGCATCAGAACAAAAAAATTGATTACATTTGATTACATTTGATTCCTAATAATAAAATGCCTTAATTTACAAGCACCATTCTATAATGGAAGCATACAGAAATGCCTGAATGGATTACAAGCACCATTCTATAATGTAATAATAATAAAATGCCTGAATGTGTTACAAGCACCATTTCTATACGGAAGCATATAGAAATGGTAAAATGAGAATAATTTCATAGCTTGAAACCTCTATCTCGAACGAATTTTCTTTCTCAAATTACCCGCCACGAATCCTTCATGAAATGAGTGCCATTGTTCCACAGTTAAACAAGCACCATTCTAGAAAGCAAGCTGACCTATCCCCTATGATGAAATATGGCTAGGAGTTAACATATAGCATTAGAAAAGGTTCTCTGTACAGGGTAAACAATTCATTTCTGAATTCACATGTTAATGATCCACAAAATTTGAAATAAAATCATTGAAGAATTCAAGAATTACAGCAAAAACAACATGAGCATAACAGCAGAAAATTACCAAGTAATTAACTGTTACTCAGTGTGCCACGAAGTCGTTGGCTAACCTTTCATGAAATATTATTTTCTCAAGAAATCAAGCCCAGGACCCTTATGTTTCACGACGATGCTGCAGTATCAGGTTCATATTGAAAAATCTACCACAACTCTTAGTGCTATTAGCGGAAGCACACCACAAGCAATAAAAACTCCCCAGACTTAGATGAATCAAGAACAAGCCAGCACAATAAAGAACACAATCAATATGCAGAGATAACCAATACTTCTTATTCTCCAAAAAATACAAAGATTACAAAAGAGATTACAACTCTCAATCTCTCTCTCTCACTTTTGAAACACTCGGCACAATCCCCTCTTGAAGTTGAACAATGATAAAGGCTCACCAAATCTCTCTAATTTGATGTTACAAACCCTAGAGCCTACAGCCATGTATATAGCCCCCAAGTAAACCCTAAAAGATAAACACAAATCTAGCAATTGGCTTTAAACTTGTCAGCCCAAAAACAATCAGCGCCGAAGTCAATCGTCCGCACCCCCAAGGTCGGTCGACCGCAACGTGTAGAGGCAAACATGAGACATGACCAGTCGACCGTCCCCTCCTCTGTTGGACCTGTACGCTCGAAGAACTCTGAGCAGATTGGGTCGGTCGACCGCACCCCCAGGTCGGTCGACCGCAACTCTCCAGACTGCATTCTTCTACTCGCTGTTTGTCTTCTGTTGCTTCTTTGTCTCCTCCTCTTCTTCTCCAACTTCAAGTACTAAGTGCCTACGTGTATTTGAGGCCAAAGCCCAATAGTTCATTTTCTTCAACCCCAACCCCCACCAGATCTCTGCTGATATCTTTCCTGCAAATCACAAACAGCTACAAGTAAGAACATATATATAAGCGAAACTACTTGACTACAAGCCATCTTATGCCTAGGGCCAACAGGGCGACCGTCTAGGGTCCACTTCAGGGGAGGGGCCCAATTTTTTTTAAATATAATAAATTAATGGTCTTATAATTAATATAATGAATTAATGAGTTTGTAATTAATTTTTAGTGGAGGGCCCAATTTAGTAATCTCTCTCTTTCTTTCAGTGTCACTTCAACTTCTTCATTTTTTTTGTCCAGCCTCTTCATCTTCTTCAAATTCTCTCTCGCTCTCTCACTCACTCTCTCTCTCCCCTTCCGGCATCTTCAGATCTTCTTCAAATTGTTAGTTGAGGATTTTCGTTTGTTTCTTTTACAGAGTTTTTTTCTTAGCAGGAGTTGTAGTCATGGTGTTGCGGGTATGAGAGGCATAGTTGGAGTTGTCGGTCTTCTTAGCATTAGCACTACTCTGGTAGTTCAGCCCTCTCATGTCGTTTTTTTTAATTAATAGAATTGAGAATCTCTTTTGTGGGTTTAGGAGGTATTTCTACCCCAACAATAGAATTATTGATTGATTTTAGGCAAGCTTAGTGACCAACTGAAATTTGAAGCTTATTTATATGATAAGCTTGATTCCTGGGGCCCTCGCCTTATATTTTAAATGAGATGTGATTTTTTTATTTTTATTTTTTTGTTTTTTGGCAGGTGCAAGAGTCGCTGTCACTATGCTTAATGAAAAATATGGAGTATTTGGTGTCATAAAGAAAAATAAAGGTAATCTTTATTTTTCTGGGTATTGTTTTTATGTCCCCAGCCTTTATGTTATAATTTATTAATATATATAAAAATACATGCGTGTCTATATAGAGCTTAATTTTTTTTTCGCCCAGGGCCTCAAATACCTCAGGACTGGCCCTGCTTATGCCCTAAGGATTTAGTGACAGTTCAAATTAGTCTCAACTGCATCAAAAAGAGAGAGACATTGTGACTTGTTGTTCCATATACACACAAACAATACAAGTAGACTATCAGGTAGAAAGTAAGTAGACCTTTGAGGGAAGAGCTTCAAAGTACCGATACATATATAATGACATTATATTCTACTAAACACTTTAAGTGCTATTGTGGGAGAACCGACCCAAAATCAAAATGTTCCGATTCGAGAAAGCTTTGCTTAGAAATGGTAACCTACGTTCCATTGTTGAGAACTCTTGGAATGAGCCCATTGAGAGTGGAGAGGGTGTTCGTAGGGGTGTTGTATCTACATGGAACGTTAAAATCAGTAGACTTAGAGGTAGACTTAGACGATGGGCGGGTGAAGAGAGAAGGAAAGATAAGAGGATAAAGAAAGGATTGCGGGGCAGATTCATTCTCTAGAGCTTATTGAAAAGGGCAGAGGATTATCCACTACGGAGCTAGAGGATATTCATAGGGACAGACTAGACCTTGACGCGCTTTTCCAAAAAGGGGATAATTATTGGAGGCAAAGATCTCGAGACCAATGGCTACAGAATGGGGATGCCAACACGGCATACTTCCATAGGATAGTTAATGGACGGAGAAGATCGAACTTTATTTCTGGGCTTAATATTAACAATAGGTGGGTGTCAGATCAAATCTCGGTATGCTCTCATATAGAGGATCACTTTAAAGGCCTTCTACGGCATTCTAGAGAGGCCTTGTGCCATCTTCATGAGTCCTTCTGGTCCTGACCTAATATCGGCGATCCGGAGGAGCTAGAGAAACCTTTTGAGATGAATGAGATTCTCAGTGTGATCAAAGACTTAGGTCAGGATAAATCTCTTGGGCCTGATGGTTTTCTCGTATTATTTTACTCTACTTTTTGGGATATTATTAAAATGGACATCTTCTTCATTTTTGGCGAACTATTTCAGAGCAACGCTCAGATTGAACCCATTCTGTTTTAACCCAATAACCCCTCAAACTCGTTACCTATATACCTCTACACGTCAGGCCAAACTAAACCCTATATATATATATATATATATATATATATATATACACATATGTTTCCCAGTTCATCTTCATACCCTAGCTTCCCTATCTTTTACTTCATCCCGACTTACAATCCCCTGTGCGCCTTCAAACCCACTCCCGTCATCCTCCCGAAACCCTACTCTCATCCCGATCACCTCTTAGACCCTCTCCCGATCAACTCCCTCCTGCTCTTCCATCCTGTCGCGCCCTCCACAGCGACATATTTCCAGCCCGACAGCGCCTCTGGTCCACTGCTCCCTGTCGAGCCACCGTGACAGTAGTCGTCGCCTTGTGCTCCTCTTCCGACGCTGCAAAGACAGCAACAGCAACACAGCACCTCGACGCTGCGGTGCCACGCCCTACCGTCGCTGGGTCTTTGTGTGCGTGTGTGATCTCGTGTTGTGTTTGTGGTTGTGTTCGTCGTTGAGTTCGTACTCGAGAATCCATTTCCGTTATTCTCTCTTTATGCTTCGATTCCGTCGTCGACTATAAGGCATGTAACTTGTATACTTTTTTGTTGCATATACAAGTACTAAATACTGCCTGTAGTGTAGTTGTGTTCTAGAGACAATTCTTGTGCAAAATCTCTGTTATATCTTGTCTCTATGTGTTGATCTTCCCGTAGTTGTCTCATTACACACACGACATGAAATAACATAGATATAATGGATTCTTGATGTATACATGCATGTGTTTGTGATTTATGGAGTGTCGTATGATCTTATATGCTTAATGTGTTAGTAGTAGTATAACTTGTTGTAGACTTATTAAATACCCTATACCATGTAGCTTGGACATCTAGTATACCCTATTTCACACTTTACTATGATTTGGATGTGTTTCATGTGTTCTAGTTGATTTAATGCATGAAGAATAATTCTGTCCTTGTTGTTACCCCGTTTTTGTTCAGTAATTTAGACCCTATTAAGGTCAGTATATGAAAATTACTTGTGAATATGAATTATAGAGAATTCTGTCAGAATTTCTGATCTCAGTTTCGATTGTGAATTGCAAGTTATTGCTGTTTTACTACAGATGTGTAGAAAATTCCAGATTCTGTTTTATATAAATTATGTATGGTATTTTTATACTGATGTTAAAGATAATATTTTGATCCAATATTTTGCTGAATACAACTAGACTTGATTGGGATTAACTCCTAATTTTTGTGGATTTAATTGATGACTTTTATAAACTATTCTATGCTTGCAAGCAACTACTATGCTTGCGAACAATTACTATACTTACAGAATTTTCATGCTGTTCAGTAAAGAACCTTAAATTCGACCTAATTCTATTTGCTGTTTACAAAATCTTTGTGAATATGAAATGTAGTCCACTGTATCTATTTTACCACCCTTTTGACGGATCTAGGTTTCGGTTTGTTTTTTGTAATCTATTGCTGTTTTAGTACTGCTGTGTTTATGATTTCAGATTTACAAAATTGCTGCATCTTGCTATTTTCTGATTTTACTTGACTACTCTGTCTATGTTGGAAAATTATGAAACTTTATTTTCTGTTACTAAACATACTAAAGAATACCCCAGATTTTTCTTGGATTTAATCAGTAAGTTTTTATGCCGTTTTCCTGTTTATGAATACAAACTTCTGATTTCTGGCTGAACACGTTTTCTGGATACAATTCTGTTTTGAGTCCTGTTTTTGTGAAGTACCATATGACTTATATATATTTGTTGGATTCGGCCGAGAGTCTATTTTCCAGATTTTCTAATGGATCTAGATTTGCATATCTGTGGCAACAGTAATCCCAGATTTGGTGCAGTACTGTCTTGCTGTCCTGAACTAGAATTTTTGTTGTTCTACCCTTTTATGAGTTATCTTTCATCTGTACATGTTTATCTTTCAATCTGAACCTGTTATTTGTTTATGCCATGTTATTCTTGTCCTGTTTTGTGACACATATATTCCTGTTTGATATTAATAACAAAATAATCAAGCTGGGGTTAAGGGAAATATCAAGTAGTGGATAATATAGAAATGTGTACTTGGAAGGGGGCCCCATGTTTCCCACATGATTATCTGTTATCTGTTACGTGTTCATGACTACATGATACACGATTCTGTTATCTGATTACCTGACTGCACACTTCCCTATAGGAAGGTGTACTCAGAAGAGAACTCGTAGGTTCTATCTGTCTGTTATCTGTATTTGTTATCTGTTATCTAATACCTGAGCACACGACCCTACACAGTCCACTACGAAATCTAAACGAAACTTGTTTGAATGTAGCAACCATGTGGTAAATAGATGGGACGCATGAAGTGCTACCTAGATAGAAATAAATACAAGGTTTGACATAACATGACATCTGTTATCAGTTTACCTGTTACATGCTACCTGACATCTGTTATCTGTTTACCTGTTTGCATAATACTTGATATCTGTTACATATTACCTGTACCTATTAGCACACCATGTTACTTGATTCTGTTTTTCTGATTCTTGTTAGACATTTTGTTTTTCTCTTTCATATCTATTCCATGCTATGTTTGTTTTCGCTGTTACTCTATATCTGCTTATTTTATTTCTGTACCTGTGCCTGCACTACAAGCGGCCCGTAACTTGCATTGACGGGCGTTTTTGTTTTCTTCTCCCTTTTTCTGCAATTAATTCAATTGCAGATTTTGGTGATCAGCTGCCGATGGAGTAGGTGATCTGAGATTCTAGTTCTGGAGTTCTTACTATTATTATTTCCTGTTGATTATTTGAATAAATGTATCTGCTACTATGATTATTTTTGTATTGGGCAGTTTGACCCAGAATTATTGACTTATTCAGATCTGGTTTATTTGAGATTATTAAATTTCGTTTCAAGTAAATTCTGTTGGTATATTGATTCATTTATGCATGCGTGGTTGGTTTCTCCTTGTTATCTCTTGATTATTTCTGTGAAATATTGTAAAGATCCTGACAGCTTATGGAAGATGAAAATCATTCGCTGGACTTAGTCATGTATCCGTCTTCCGTATTCTCTTTTTGGAGTTTCCTGCAATCTTTTCATCGTTTATTTTTCATTTAGTTGCTAAGTTTGCTCAGTTTCAGGTTGTGTCTCTCTGTTATGTTTGTATTGTATTTTTGGCTATTGTTATGAGTCTCTAGAGGATTAAGGCTACTCAGTTCTTTTGATGTTTCGCTGCTGGCAAGTTTGGTTCTTGCCGCACTTGTTATTTGCGTTGTTGTTTCTCTGTGTTTAGTGTCTGTTGGCTGCTCTCTAGGTGGCTGCTGCCACTTGCTTGTGTTGTCACTAATTGTGCTCCTGTAGTGCTTAACTGGCTGTTTTTGTGCTTTTGTCGGCTGCAGTGTCTCGAGTATTAGGCCGTCATCTTATATGCCCTTCTCGATCTCCATTTTGCTGTATTCTCTTTTGTGCTTCTGAGTTTTATTTTATATAAACTTGATTGTTGTATGTTACTCTTTATATTTATAAATATATTTATTTCGAGACTGGAGTCGGTTGACTCTATTAAGTTATAGAAAAAAAGAAAAAAAATAGCAGCAATTTAAGTAAGAAGTAGGAGTATCTAAGAGCAATCATAGTGAACACTATATATTATTTTATTTTATTTATTAGGAACACCAACATTACAATATCAGGTAGCATATATTTACACAAACAGAAAACTGAGAATTGTTTAAACATGGAAATGATAAAAGTAAGCCATGCATTTCCATACCTACTTACCCACTAACATGAAACTAATAGACATAAGTATTTTCATGGTTATAATAAGCAAGAAGAAATATAACGGTGTTAATTTTCATAATGGGTTTCCCTAAAAAAAAAATAAAAAATCATAATGGGTTTTTAGGATTAACAAAGAAACCCAAGTCAGTATCCATTGTATGCAAAGAATAAGGATTAACTGAAATTTTACGTCTGTTATAGTTATAAGAAATTGAATGAAAGAAAGTACGTATATATACCCACCTTGTTTTTTTTGAAAGAAAGTACGTATATATACCCACCTTGTTATAAGCAATCATATTCTCGTTTTCACCGTTCAATGTCTCAGCCTTACTTTGCCTTACTTTGACCGGGAGCCTTATATCCTACAGTTGCAATAAAATCTATATAATAAAACACAAAGAAAGCTATCAAGTGGCTTTCCTTCAATTTCCCCAAAATCAAAGTCTCAGATCTAACCTCACAAAATGTATTTTCTCCCATTATAATATTATATTATATCATATTATATATATATATATATATATATATATATATATCTCCCCATAACTTAAATTCAAATCCCCAAAACAACTCCTTTATTTGTTTAATTATCTCTCTCTCTCCACACACACACACACACACACACTCTAATGGAAACATGGATTGTTGATTTACTGTTTACAAGATTTTTCATATGCTGTATCGTTCTGAAGACGTGCCGTAGGCACGTGCCCACGGGCAAATCTAGTCATCATATATATCAACATAAAACCATAATAAACACTATATTCAATATGGATTTGTTAGGAATGTGCCATATAGTCAATCATATGATATATAATTGGCAAATTCTCTAGTGATTATTCATAATTAATAAAGTTGTTTGAAGTATTTTATTCATTATATATTGTTTATTTTTATTTATGTAATTATTTACTATTATGATGAAATCCATGAATTAATTAAAAGTGTTTAGGTCCATAATGAGATCATGTCAGTGAGACCTAAACTTAATATAATTAATCTTAAATGTTCATAGTCATAGGATTACCGAGATTGGATATCGGTAATTGCAGTTGACTAGTACACTCGTTATATGCTCTAAAGTAAAAGATAATTGATCTTACAATTATTTATGTTGAGACATTAATATAAGAGTGTAGGTGCTAAATAATTTAGTTTACTGAACTGACTCACTAAAATGAACATCTAATGGAAAGTCTAAATAAATGTCAATAGGTAAATCCTTGGGTGATAGTAGGTACAAATAATCATAAGACCTGAGATTGTCATAGCATTTTGTGTCTGTCAATCTATGTTGTGGTTTATTTCTTAGCATGACTTTCTAAGATGCATGTAGGTTATTCTAGACATAGTGAGACTTTTATGGAAGTGGGTGAGCAATCAGTAAGGAATCAATCATTTCTATTAGAATAAGAGAAATGACCAATACGATTCAATAAAGTATTGACTCAGGAAGTCTATAACCATAGCAAAATAAAATTTAGAAGGGAGTTTCTAGGTATTCGTTTAAGTCAATCACTAACGTATCTGATACATGATTAAATTGAAATGAGCTAAGTGTCTTAATATGAGATAAGGTCGATATTGCCATCAACGACTTCGCATATACGGTAGTCGCTGATGAGAATAACGACAACAAACAAAAATTTTAATTTTTTTAAGAGTGACCGCTATTCTCATGAGTGGTTTTTTAAATGCATAAGCCGCTAATGGGAATAACGGCAGTTGCTGACATGACAACGACTGGCTCAATCTTGACAATATTTCGGAAAGTGTCGTACTTTTGGAAATCTCTAATATTACAATGGGAGAGTTAGGGTTGTCACTTGTAGACAACCTCTAATTTGTAGACAGACATTCAACAATCTAATCTCAACCATTTATTTTTAAGTGAGAGTTATATTAACCATTCATTTAGTCAATAGTTACCATAATAGCCTCAAAGTTTAAATTTATTTACAACATAATTATTTTCAAAAGTACCACTTATATAAAATATAAGTTTGTGGCATTAGGGGTAATTTGCAAAGGAATGCACGAGTAAAAGGAGGTGATTCAAAGCCAGATTACGCACACCTTATTATTTACTTTATAAAATAAATAAAAAATTGATTAGAACGTGCATCGCACGTGCAGGTTACCAGTAGTTTTAAAAAGTGACTTATACGGTAAAATATTCAAAAAAGGAGAGCAGACAGGAACAGAAAAGGCAAGAAAAAATAATAATAAATAAAAAAAGGTGAAGCACATGTCAATGCAAGCAGGTTTAAACTGTTTTTTAGGCCCCAACTCGGCGGGCTAGCCTGAGTAACGGGCAGGTCCGGATTAGGTTGGGTGAATACCCGTGTTGGGTTCAAATTTCAACTTCTTGACCCACATGACCTGTAAACCCATACGGTTCAACCCAACTCGGGGCGGGCCAGGTCACAGGTTGGCCCAACAAATCTTTTTTTACTCCAGAAAGTAAAAAATGTACACTTTATATTAAATGGATGTGAACAACAAAATTTATTGCTCACTAGCTATTTATAGCCCACTACTTAATTAGCCCACGCCACTAACTATTTATAGTCAACTTCGCCTCCTCACTTCTCTCATCTCACTAATGTGGGACTAAATAAATTTGGATTTTAAACTTAAAATTTTTTTTAGTCACACAATGGTGAGATAAGAGAAGTGAGGAGGTGAAGTTAGTTATACATAACTAAAGTTAATTTTGATATCCACACTCATTTTTATAAAATTATGACATATTTTAGAGTAAATCTATATGCATATATACATATATATACATATATTTTGTAGTATATGTATATACGTATATATATACATATATTTGGCACACAAAAAAGATTCAATTTTTTTTTAATAATAATCAAAATGGGTTGAATCCACAAACCTGCGGGTCATGGGTCGGGTTCTGGCGGGTTTGAACATGTGGGTTGATAGGCCGGGTTGAGCGGGTTGGTATTGGGATTTTTTCGACCCAGGTTGACCCGGTTGGGATAACAGGTTCAACCCGAACCGGGCTAAGGCAGGTCGGGTCGAGTTGGGCGGGTCGCGGGTTAACCCGACCCGGATGCCATCCCTACTATAAGAAAACACACACCATCACTTAACGCGTACACCTCCATCAACATATATACATCCCAAGTTCATGCTGTTAACGACCGAAGTTAGAACAGTTTGCAGCTCTACACAATCTTTTTCACAAAGGTGAAAAACCATAACAAAATTACAATCACCACTCACTGCATGATTACACACGCAAAATCTACAAAGCTCTGCAGTTTCTAAAGCCACTTCACGGTCATAAGAAACACCAACTTCTGCACAGAAATAAATAATACTTCAGATGCGAAAGAGCAGACCAAGTTCAACTGGTACAAATGGGAATATGGGATAGGAGTGTTACATGCAATCACCGGCATATAGGGAAGCAGTCTTTGTTCACTGTTTACAATGACAGCCCTGCAAAGAGCAGCTCCAACTCCTCTTCTTGTGAGATAGTCCTCTGGAAAGAAGAAACCAAATGGCATTTAGGTTACACTTGGATTCCAAGAAGTGAAATTGTGCAGGACACACATGCCTTACCGAATATTTTGTTAATATTTTTGAAATTTTAAGAAATCCAAGATCTACTGGGGCCAAAATTAATCTCTTTTAAGTTTTAACATGCATATATGCAGCGGGTGTTACAAAATAACAACCTTCAAACAAAAATGCACAAAAAAGTGAACATAATAATGTGACATGGATGATCGGAAATCCAAGCAGCGGTGTTGACGAAGGAACCATACTAAGTGGGGAATATGATTTAGGGAATAGGACAAACCGAGATGCCAGATGGTGACCATATACAGTATGCGTATAGTCGAAAGATAAGAAAATGAAGAAGTCATGTATGATAATATGTATGATAATATTACACTGAAGCAGCTATATTCAACACTATCTAATGTGTAATATCTAAATAGCAGGAGCTACTAACTTCGTATGACATAGCACTAACCACATGTCATGTAATAGCATGCAGAAAGAAACCTGCAGAGCAAAACAGGAAAAACCATCCTCCACCTGTGGGAAGCACCAATAAGATATCTTTGCTATTATAACCCAAATTCCATATGTGAGCCAACTTTCATGCAAGGACGAAGCTATATGGAGGCCCAGGTGGGCCAAGGACACCCGGCAATTTTGAAATACCCCCTTGTTACATTATTATTATTTATTTAGCCCACCCACACAAAAATACAAAGTCTTTAAAGAATTTTTTGTCGTAATAGGCCACTTTTTTGAAAATATTTGCGAGTATGGGCCTGTTTCGAAACTATTAGTGCTCGTGGGCTATTTGGTGCCACGTCAGTAGCGGCCGCTATTCTCATTAGCGGTCTGTTCCTTTTAGAGGTCGCTAATGGGAATAGAGGCATCTTTTTAAAAAAAAATTGAAATTTTTGTTTACTATCGCTATTCATATTAGCGACCAAAGCATATATGTAGTTGCTAATGGGATGACGACCTTTAATGAACGGCATTCCAACACTTAGCAAAATGCTCTCCGAAAAAATAACAATCAATTTATTTTTGAAACTCAGATCGCTATTTGAAATAGCGACCTTAGTTGTACAAAAATTACTATTCGGAATGGAGACCTTTATTATACTAAGGTCGCTATTCCGAATAGAGGTCTTTATTGTACTAAGGTTGCTATTCCGAATAGAGACCTTAGTTGTATGACAATTTTATAATTTTTACAAAGAACAAGTAGATTGAGTTTCCTACTGAAGTCGTTATTGCGAATAACGATATACTAAGGTTGCTATTCCCAACAGCGACCTTAGTTGGGTGATTATTTTGCAAATCTTCCAGATAGCAAGGAGATTTAGTCTTCTACTGAGGTTGCTATTCAGACTAGCAACCTCAGTTTTAAAAAAAAATTCTCTCAAGAGAGCAAAAGCTCTCTAGAAATCACTAAGTATCCCAATACATTCATTTGAGGTCGCTAATCCCATTAGCGACCTTATATATACGGTCGCTAGAGGGAATAGCGACATCCAAAAAAAAAAAAAATTCAGATTTTTTAAAACAAAGGCCGCTATTCTCATTAACGACTTTCAAAATGAAGATGTCACTAATGAGAATAGCGACCGCTGCTGACGTGGCACCAAGTAGCTCACGAACACTAGTAATTTTGAAACTGGCCCATAATCGCAAATATTTTCAAAATTAATTAGTTTTAACACTTGGGCTTCAATTTAATGGCTGGCCCATTTAAATCCTTCAGCACATTATATGGAGCCCCTCTTTTGATTATAATTTTTCATTGACCTCCTTCATTGTTTTTAATTTATTATTACTGAGAAAGATTATACTCCACTAGCCAAACAGACATACATTATAGGGCAAAAGCCAATGTACCCCCCCAACGTTTGGCCCGAGTACAAAATGCCCATACAACGTTTGAAAAAGTACAATAAACCCATTCTTCCATTAACTTAACCCTTTCCGTTAAGTTATAATTATTAAATTACTTTTTTACCCTTACCCTTTTATATTCAATCTCTTTCTTCCCTTTCTTCATTCCTTTTTTCTTTCTTAATATTGTATGGGTTTTGTACTATACTCAATTTCGTGCTCCATGAGTTATTACTCACTTCAATGGAAATAGGCATTTAGTTTATGAGCCAACTAAATCAACTAAGTTAGCATAATAATAAACAGCGTTACTGTTACCTGACCTAGTTGATTTAGTTGATTTATGAAGTTAGGTTATTTAGTTGATTTATGATTTAGTTCTTTCGGTATCATACCTAACTTACCTGACTTAGTTGATTTAGTTGATTTATGAAGTCAGGTCAATGAAAATAGGCATTTAGTTTATGAAGTCAGGTTAGTTGATTTATGATTTATGAAATAGGCTTTTAATTTATGAAGTTAGATTTATGAAGTCAGCGTTACTGTTACCCGGGCATATCTTAAATCAATTATATGAAGTCAGGTAACAGTAACGCTGTTTATTATTATGCTAACTTAGTTGATTTAGTTGGCTCATAAACTAAATGCCTATTTCCATTGAAGTGAGTAGTAACTCATAGAGCACGAAATTGAGTATAGTACAAAACCCATACAAAATCAAGGAAGAAAAAAGGAATGAAGAAAGGGAAGAAAGAGATTGAATATGAAAGGATAAGGATAAAAAAGTAATTTAATAATCATAACTTAACAGAAAGGGTTAAGTTAACGGAAGAATGGGTTTATTGTACTTTTTCAAACGTTGTATGGGCATTTTGTACTCGGGCCAAACGTTGGGGGGTACTTTGGCTTTTGCCCTACATTATATACACACTCTCATCATATAAGAAGTGAATAGTGCAAGCGAAACTTGAATACCCGACTTCTGCTTACTATCAAAAGATGATTTATCACTAGTCCTTGATGTTCATTATACATTTATCAAACCACCCACTGTTCAAAATATTTTGATAAAAACCCTTCAAAAGTAAATGAAAGAAAATAATTTAGTTTTTGCAAAAAATCTTTGTTAAAATTCCTATTTTTTGCTAAGATGCCAAAATTGTCTTGAAATGTATTATTTTTTATTTAAAATGTGTACTAGTTACTTTTTAGTCCAATCAGACATAAAGTAAAAAATGCATAATATTTCCTATATTGTGTATTTTTGTTTTATGTGTGAATATGTATTTTATTTATTTATAAATGTATCAGTGAAACAAACAAAAAATTATCTGTTACGTTAATTGGCCCACCAGACAAATTTTCTGGCTTCGTCCCTACTTTCATGTGTGTGGAGCCAACCTATAGCACGTGTAAAAAAGCCAACCTCTATCGAAAACTGAGGAAACCATTAGATGCTCAATACACTGATACTCCGGCCATAATTAGATAATTGTGAGTGATTTTCTATATTTATTCTTGAAAATGGTAAAAGTAACCACGAGCATTGCAAGTGCAAATGAATCTAGTTTCTACTAACCACAAGCTCTACGTCCCTTCTTTGCAAATAAATCTAATTTCTATTAGCCACAAGCTCTAACTCCCAGCTCTAACTCCCAATTCCATTCGATACTATCACTTTTTAATATGCCCTGCTTCAGACAGCAAAGCTTTCTCACTCATGTATAAAGAGTTTAAAAGTTCTAGGATGCATTAAGTTTCTTACTCTTTTCTCACTAGAGAAGCAAAATTTTGCCGATAGCAAAGTAAATCATAGTTGCATAGAGGTGCCGTACTTTGATATGCTCATGGTAGTATAGCAATGTTCTAAAAGTCGCTAGGCGGTAGTCGGGTGACCGATAGGTGCCTAGCGCCTAGGCCTTGTAAGCGGAGCTTAAGCGGCTAGACTCTAGGCAGTTTTATTTATATATTATATATTTATTTATTTATGCATATATTTTATTTATATATTTTATCATTTTGTTTTGTTTTGTTACCAATTCTTACTCTTGATATTTCTCCTTACAATTGCAGGATGAGCTTTACAAAATCGAATCGGTGTATTATTGTTAATCTTTTTCTTTTTTTGTATAGTCTTATACTCATTTATAATACTAGTATTAATCTATGACGAAGATCAGTAGTGAAGATTACCTGTTCGGCTGTTCCAGTCCAAGGAGCAAATAGTGTGGGGAAGCAGGAGGCTTGAGTCGAGGGATGGGGGAGGATTGCGTCAGGAGAAGTTTGAGAGGGAAGTGGAGGACGTAGTGTTGACGTCGGAGGTGAAGCAAAGCGGGAGGCAGTGTGTGGTTGTGTTGACGACTTGACTTTGAAGCTGAAGAGAGGAGAGAGGTTGTGTTGACGTCGGTTGAAGTTGAAGCGAGCTGCAACTACAAGGAGGGAGGTGGAGGATGTTTTGACGACTGAGTGACAGAGTGAGCGAGAGCTGCGACTGTGAGGAGGGAGGCAGAGGAGGTTGTGTTGACGACTGCAAGGAGGGAGGCAAAGGAGGAGGGAGGCGGAGGAAGTCGAAATTGAAGCGCGTTGCGAGCTGCGAGCCTCCGACTATGAGGAAGGAGGCAGAGGAGGTTATTTAGGGGTTTTAGAGAAGAGGAATTATGGATTTAGAGAATAGAATTGATTTGAAATTTTTTTACGGGGGATTTAAAGGAGAAAGAGAAGTTTTCGGGGTTTAAGTGTATTAGAGCGGGTCAGGTTGGAATAAGTCGGGTCCCTTTCTTTTTTTAATAATTAAGTCCTAAGCGGGTCTAAGCTGGACTAGCCCGCCTAGACCTGCTTACACTGATTACGCACCGCCTAGACCTGCTTTTAACCGCCTAGATCCATTAACCGATTTTCTTAAACGCCTAGCCCCTAGGCGAGGCGTTGGAGGGCCGCCTAGCGCCTAGGCGGCCGCTTAGGCCGCTTTTTAGAACACTGCAGTATAATTACAATTTAGGTGTCATCAATACTTTCGACGTGCAAAATAAGCTTTTTCTTGCGCTCATGATCTCAATCTATTGTATTCTTTGTCATTTTAACACAACGCCAAAAAATACACATTTCCAGTTTCACTATCATCCATATCTTCCTCTTGGTTGAGGCTGTGTACAGGATAAAGGCCTACTATAAGATCCTCTGTCCAGTTACCTAGTAGGTAGGCCTACCTTTTTTGAAGCATGGGAAAGACATATAATACCCAATTGAGCTGTGCTCATCAAGAATTTGCAATTTTAATACAGGTCTTGTTGGAACAACTATGAAGTATGAAGAACTCTAGAAAACAAGTGTGTAGTGATGTTTCGAGCAGATGGAACATGGAAGAACTCGGTAAATCCAAAATACAAAAACTTGAAATAGTGTTCGGCAAATCTCGGGAAACTGCACATAGGCTGGACGGCAAAGTCTGGAAGGATGGATAGGGTGCCAGGTCTCAAAAGGAGATTAGGGAAAGGAAATAAAATTCAATTCTGGTATTAGTGTTACTTATGTGATAAACCATTGGCTCCATACCTCTGGAGATTAATACAGGGCTATTATCGGATAATTAGGTTGGAAAATACAGGGCAGAGTGTGAGGACATTTTTGGTGATCCAACGGTATTAAGAGGGGAGTGTAAAGAAGTACACCACATAAAGGGGGGAGACGAGGTATTGTCAATTGCTGCTGTGGACAGGGGAGGCTACTATGTGAAGGAAACCTACACTAACTTAGCCAAGCATACAAGTCAAGTTGAAAAGGCGATCCCAGGGAAGCTGTGGACACCACAACATGTTTGGTGATTCATCAGGTAGCGATAACACAATAGCTCCCTAAGGTATGGCTTGTCTGCAGGGAGCTGCGGATTGTACTTTCAGTCACCTGGGGAATAGAGAGGATGTTGTGCCCCTCCACATCCATTTGCACAAAGTTTAAAACTCGACAAAATGAAACCAAAAGGTGGGAAGATACGAAGTTAAGAGTTTCAATTTGGCAGGGTTAAAATGGATTATGAAGGATTAAGGGAACATGGAGAAACAGACTTTGGCAGGCAGTAAGGCATTGGTGAAAAGCAAGGAATCAAGGTGTATTTAGATACCCTGATACAATTTCCACGAATAGGTTGGTTCAGAAGATTATCAACTATTGTCAGGACCCAGGAGCAATCAGAGAGATGTTTTAGTAAATTTAATAATTTGGATCCTCGAGTGTGCAATTGGTTTGTGGAGCTTGTTATTCATGTGGACCAGAGATCATCTACTATCAATCAGGTGGCTAGATGGGTTAGGCTCTTGTCAGACCCCAACAGATACCCTGAAATTGTTTGACATAAGGATTGTTAGCTCTATTAGTTGCTTTCCTTATGTAACGAGTTTGTAGGTTGCTATGTTGTTTTTATTGCTATTTTTTTCTGTACTAGAAATGATTGCAATATTGATGAAAATAATGCATATGCAAAAGATTATGAACCCTTGACTCCGACAAGATCCCTCTCTTATTTTGCAACCTCCAATTACAAGACCTCTGCCAATCATTCCAAGGATTCAAGAAAGGAATCATTTCATTTATATATGGTGAACAAATAATTTGTTTATATTTGCTCCACTATAACACAAAAGAAAATCTAACCTCTGCAACTCTATCTGACCTCTCCATGGAAAGAAGCTAAATGAGGAGGTAGATATGATAATCTAAATACACATCAAGCCAGTCAAAGGAGCAGATTAGGATCTAGAAAAATAATATCTTTATTTTATAGCTGCATCTGGGAAGACATAGATTTTTTTCCCAAACTGACCCACTCGCTTTCTCAAGTAGCGAGTGTAGTCAAAATCAACTTGCTATCTGAGAAAGCGAGTGTTGGTTTTGGGTATTTTGATTTCTTCCTTGGCCAAGACTCGCTGTTTCAAACATCGAGCTTGTTTTAACCAAACCCGCTGTTTGAGACAGCGAGTGTAGATTGGGGATTTCTTAACCCTCGGTCTTGCTGTTTCGAAGATCTGCAGGTGATGGAACTGGTGGAGAATCCATATACGGACTAAAATTTAAACATGAGAACTTTGAAATGAAACATGAAAGGAAAGGAATGCTTTCAATGGCTAATTCTGGACCCGGCACAAATGGGTCCCAGTTCTTCATCAATACTACTCGAACATCTCATATTCTCATATAGATGGAAAACATGTCGTATTTGAAAAAGGTGCCAAAAGGTATGGGCGTTGTTCGCTCAATTGAGCATACTCCAGTTGGGGAGGGCGACTGCCCCGCCATTGATGTTATAATTGCGGAGTGTGGTGAACTTCCTGAAGGGGGTGATGATGGAGTCATAAATTTCTTCAAAGATGGTGACATGAATCCTGATTGGCCTGGTGACCTTGAAGAGAAGTCAAATGAGGTACCATGGTGGTGTTAGGATTGTGTCTTGAATACTCGTTATTCAGATTAAAAGAAGGTAATATGAAGTACGGAGGTCGAAGCGTCGAAGTGAGTAGAAGGAGAAACAGCAACAGTAGGGTGCAGGCTAGTTGCGGTCGACTGGTCTTGGTGACAGTAGACCGCACCCCCCGACCGCACCCCCCGACCACTCGTTGTACATGGATTGTCCGAGAGAGGTACGGTTGACCGGCCTTGTTGGACGGTCAACCGATCCCGGTACTGTGTTCGTTTTTGGGCTTCGATTTGTTAGGTTGTTTCAGCCTAATCTTCAACTCCAAGGTAGATCGTGCGGCTCCTATTCGGTTACTTTTTTTTAGGTTTTATCGGACGACTGAGGATCAAGATTAGACCTATGTTTTCTCTTTATTCTTTTATATATATTGTAAACTCCTCCAATATGAAAGGGAGTACTTCATAGATTCTTTTCTCCATTGCAAAGAGACTCGAAAGAGAGATAGTTCTTGCTGGGTGAGTTTAATTCCTTGTATCAAGTGAATCAGTAACTCCTTGTAATCTCTTCTAGTTGAATATCAGATCTCTCTATATTTTCCCCGGATTAAGCAAAAGCTAACCGGAATAAGTTATCGTTGTTGTGTTTGTGTTAGTTTAGTGGATCTACTTGCTTGCTCAATTTATTCACCTCGTCTTATTCGACTTCCTCATTGCTCAAATTAGTTCAGCTGCGACCAGAGGGCATTTGTTAACGCCCCAATCCCAACAACAGGTATCAAAGCTTCAGGTTGCCGAGTTCCTTAGTTAAGATGACAGGCCACAGTATTTTGAAGATCAAGCAGTTTGATGGAAAGATCAATTTTAATCTTTGAAAGATTGACATGTATGATGTTCTTGTTCAAGAACGGTTGCAGTTAGCAGTCAAGAAGAAAGAAATGCCAGCTGATATGAAGGATGACGTTTGGAAAGATATTCGTGAAAGAGCCACAAGTCTAATCTGACTATCCTTGACGGACGAGATCAAGTGCAGATTTCTTGTAGAAACTGATGCGGCGAGTTTGTGGGAAAAACTCATAGCTGACTACTCTGGTTCGTCGTTATTAGATCGGATGCATTGGAAGAGAAAGTTATTCCGTTTATCTATGAAGGAAGATACTGATCTCCAAGACCACATTACAGAGTTCAATAAGGTATTATCTGAACTTAAGGTGATCAACGCAGATGTGTGTAAGGAAGATAAAGCTTTCAACCCGATATATTCACTACCGGATTCGTACGAGCCTTTGATCACGACCGTGCTACACGGTAGATCTGCCAAGGAGAGTATTTCAGTAGATAGTGTAATCAAAGCATTGAAAGAAAATCAACTTAGAAAGGAGACCCATAAATCTTCATCGTCTATTCCTACAAGTTGTCATCGTCTATTCCTATAAGTTGTCTAGCAGTGGATGGTCCTTCGGTGGGGAGACAAAGTGCTTTGCAAAAGGATTCGATCCGTTGTCGATATTGCAAGAGGCCAGGGCATATCAAGAAAGACTGTTGAAAATTACAGAATCAAGAGAGCGCCAAGAATGGGAGTTCAGCCACTAATGTAGTTAGTGCCTTTGGTGCCTTTGATTCAGGTGGTTCGTGTCTTCTTGTTTTAAATTCTTTAGAAGTGAATTCTAGTTAGTTTCTTGACTCAGAGAGTTCTTCTCATATATGCTCTGAGAGAGAGTTGTTTTCTACTTATAAGTCGACTACAGGGCATTGTGTGACAACGGGAACTGGAGAGATTTGTAAAGTAGTGGGTGAAGATGCAGTTGAGTTGAAGATGCCAGGTCTAAATATGTTCACTTTAAGGGATGTTTTGCATATTCCTCTGCTGCAACAGAATCTGATTTTCTTGGAAACTCTTGATGCACGGAGTTGCAGGTACACAGCTCGAGGTGGAGTTCTGTCTGTTTTTCAAGATCGTCGTAAGGTGATTAGAGGTATGAGAATGGTTGGGCCAAGCCAAAACAATCTCTACAAGCTTTGGAAAATCCGAAATACTGGTGCAAGTGTTGCTCCTTTTTCTGTTATTCCTGCAAGCTCAGCTAGTTTGCCGCAACTAGATTCATCGAGACGAGACCACGACGTTCAAATATTGTCGAGAGGTAGGAAAAGCCTACGGGTAGGTGGAGTTCGTGCGGAGTTTGGCAACTTCGTGAGTACATCTATGGAGGTGTGCCTTTGAAGGGGTATATTGGATTTGGTGAGGTTAGGTAGAGATCAGTTCAACTGGAAGAAGAAGCTATTGTTCTAAGTTTTCTTTGCAAGTGGAATTTGGTAGAGTTTGGAGATGAGTAACACATCATGTGATAGCACTCATATGCAATCCAAGGTGGAGTTTGTTAGGATTGTATCTTGAATACTCGTTCAGATTAAAAGAAGGTAATATGAAGCACGGAGGTCGAAGCGTCAAAGTGAGTAGAAGGAGAAATAGCAACAGTAGGATGTAGGCTAGTTGCGGTCGACCGGTCTTGGTGACAGTCGACCGCACCCCCCGACCGTGCCCCCCGACCGCTCGTTGTACATGGATTTTCCGAGAGAGCTACGGTCGACTGGTCTTGTTGGAGGGTCGACCGACAGGGGCACTGTATTCGTTTTTGGGCTTCGATTTGTTAGGTCGTTTCAGCCCAACCTTCAACTCCAAGGTAGATCGTGCGGCTCCTATTTAGTTACTTTTTTTTCATGTTTTATCGGACGACTGAGGATCAAGATTAGACCTAGATTTTCTCTCTATTCTTCTATATATATTGTAAATTCCTCCAATATGAGAGGGAATACTTCATAGATTCTTTTCTCCATTGCAAAGAAAGGCTCGAGAGAGAAATAGTTCTTGGTGGGTGAGTTTAATTCTTTGTATCAAGTGAATCAGTAACTCCTTGTAATCTCTTCTAGTTGAATATCAGATCTCCCTATATTTTTCCCCGATTAAGCAAAAGCTAACCGGAATAAGTCATCGTTGTTGTGTTTGTGTTAGTTTGGTGGATCTACTTACTTACTCAATTTATTCGCCTCGTCTACTTCGACTTCCTCATTGCTCAAATTAGTTCAGCTGCGACCAGAGAGTGTTTGCTGACGCCCCAATCCCAATAGGTAGATGGATATTGCAGACTCTGCAAAATCGTTTGGAAACAATAATTTCGTGGTGAGTCCTGTACTACTGTTATTGTCTTATTCTTCTTCAATATAGTTAGAATGGTTTTTCTTAAAGAATTCCCCAATCGACACTCGCTGTCTCAAACGGCAAGTTTGGTTACAACAAGCTCGCTGTTTGAGACAACGAGTCTTGGCGAAGGAAGAAACCAAAATACTCAAAACCAACACTCGCTTTCTCAGATAGCGAGTGAATTTTGACTACACTCGCTATCTGAGAAAGCGAGTGGGTCTGTTTGGGATTTTTTTTAAAAAGTGGGTCGGTTTGGGAAAGAATTCCACAACTATGCCAGTTACTAGCAGAATAATTTGACAAATTATCTGAACTAAATGGCATGCATATGCTTATGATAGTATGAAAATTAGAGAAGAACAGTTGCAAATTATCGGGGAACACATTTCAATTTATAGTTTTCACATGCTAACTGCCTTCATAGGTTACTTATACATCAGTTGTTAGTTATGCAACCATGAGGGGATCTATCGATCACTGAACAAGTACCACGTCCAAGCAAGAGATGTTTGGTGTCATTTGGCCAGTGCTTAAAGTCACTTTTAGAACTTCTAATCAAAGAGACAAACATAATTCTCTACAACACTATTGCTTAGAGCTAATGTTGTACACATGCTAAATGAGTAGATATGCTGTTACCATTACCAAAACTAGAATTATTTTAATTTTGAGACAACTTAAGCTACAAAAAACCATCTCTAGAATTTCTAATAATGCCTATTAGGCCCATCTCCGTATTCAGCCTCACAACAAATGTAAGTTATCCCACACCTACATCCTACGCCCCTAAGTCCTTCCTATCCTCCTTTCATAATTGCTTTTGCAGAGACAATATGATTATGTTGTACTGAGTATTAAACACCTAGAAATAAATATAAGCACAACTGATATTCACAGAAACAAACAAGTGGCGTGTGACTGCATTAAAGCCCCGTGAATTTGAGAGTGCAAAGAAAACTACTACTACTACGACTACAAGTAACTCTAAAACTTGAAAAAGCTGAACTACTCACAGGAGTGGAAAGAAGATGCAGAATCTTGTCTAGCACTTTCATTCGGTGCACTGCGTAGCTACTATTCGAAGGGAGCTTGTTCACTCTTGCCATCTCGGCATGAACAGCAGCCTTCTTACTGTTGTTGTCACTCTTCATTTGATCCAGTCTCCCCATTCCCTCGTTGTTTCCCATCCCACCATTAGCCTGATTAAGAACATTGTTGCCCGTGTCCATCCTTACTCAACCTACACAAACATAAATTACAATAGTGTTATTCTTTGCTTCTAAGTGAGGGAAAAAAAAAGAAAATTTCACCAAAAAAATCTAATTAAATACCCAACTAAATTATCTAATAAAATAAGGATTAACTTGAGTTTATGCTACTTAGGGTTCTAATGTAACTTTTACAAGTAACCCATCAAACTAATTTATATCAAGAACAAAAAAAGCATAACAAGATCATAACTTTTCAAGATAATATAGTTCTCCACAACCCATTAATCGATTTTGAGATCAAAACTACAAACATTAACTCCCTTTTTCGAATTGATATAATTTATAGGTTGATTAATAAAAAGAAATAATACCAACATAAAAAAAAAATTAATAATTTCGTCAAATCCTACAACAGCAAACAAGAAATTAAAAAAGTTAAAACAAAAACAAGAGAAATTGGAATCTTACAATCTCTTACTTGCGTGCTCTCTTTCTCTCTCTCTCAAATCTTTTCTCCTTCAAATTGAGAATTTTTTGCTTACATAGGCCACTTTTTCAAAGATTTTGCGTTTTTGAGCCAGTTGCCCAACTATTAGCGCTTTTGGGCTAGTCTGTGCCACGTCAGCAGCGGCCGCTATTCCCAATAGCGGCATCTTCATTTCGAGGCCGCTAATGAGAATAGCGACCTATGTTTTAATTTTTTTAGAATTTTTTGTTTGCTGTCGCTATTCCCATTAGCGACCTTAGTATAATGAGGTCGCTGATGGGATTAGAGACCTTTAATGAGTTGTATTCTAGCACTTAGCAAAATCTAGAGAGCTTTTGCTCTCTGAAAAATGACAATTATTTTTTTTTTAACTAAGGTCGCTATTCGGAATAGAGGTCTTTATTTAACTAAGGTCGCTATTCCGAATAGAGGCCTTAGTTGTAAAACTATTTTGCAAATTTTACAAAGAATAAGTAGATTGTGTTTCCTACTTAGCGACCTCAGTTTTAAATTTTTGGGAAAAACTTTTTAGGAATCGCTAAGTGTCTCAATACATTCATTCGAGCCGACTAATCTCATTATACTAAGGTCGCTAGTGGGAATAGCGACGGCAAACAAAAAATTCAAAAAAATTTAAAATACAGGTCGCTATTCCCATTAGCGACCTCGAAATGAAGAGGCTGCTGCTGACGTGGCACAGGCTAGCCCAAAAGCGCTAATAGTTGGGCAACTGGCCCAAAAACGCACATACAATCAAAAAGTGGCCTATGACGGCAAAAAATTCTCAAATTGAACTCAGGACCTGATAAAAAGGGAAAAGTTTAACTGAACTCCTTGAATTATGAAATTTATAAATAAGTCCAACTTATTTTGCAGATAACACCAAGTTAAACTCTTGAAATTATAAAATAAATAAATAAAAAAATATGCAAGAAAGGAGGTCAAGGCGTCGTTTATAATCAATTTCCTCTCTTCCTTCTTCTCCTTCTTTTGGATCCCTCTCTCTCTCTCCCCGCGTACATAGAGAGAGAAAGAGTGGATTCTTCCTCTTAATTCTCAATCCAATATATTAACTTATATTTGATTCATCAAATTATAGCCATGAATGAGAAGGCATCCGTTTCCAAAGAGCTCAACGCCAAGCACAAGAAGGTACCAATTCTTTCTGATTTTTATTCTAAAAAATTGATTTTTAGACTACCCAATTCATTTGTTTTGCGAATTGTTGGCTCGATTAAGAGAACTTGAGATCTCTGAGCTCTTAAGCTTTTTGGGGGGCCAATTTGTAAAATAGATCTGTAAGTTGTTGAATATGGGTTTTGGGTTGATTTAGAATTGTAGATTTATATGATTCGTAAAGATCCATATTTGTAATTGAGAGATAAGTCAACTGTGGTGTTTTGTTTTTTTATTAATCATAGTCATAGGCTACTGTAGATTAATGAGTGGTAGTAATTGTAGTAGTAGAAGTGGTACTGACCTATTTAGAAGGCAATAATGAATAAAAGGAATAAATTAGTATTGGATGTCTGGTCATGGTGTCTATTTTTGCTTTTAGAATTTTTCGTACTTGGAAATTTTGATTTTGTGGATCAGTGAAAGAAATCAAGAATATCAGAGTTTTTATGGAGATTTATATGATAATTATGTGTTAAACTGGGACAGGCGATGAGAAAGCTAAGGAGTTGAAGTTAAACATAATTGGAATGTTCATGGATGAGATCTAGATTCTCACGTGATACCCGATTGGAGTTATAGAGGAATGAGATGATTTAATAAGAAACTAGAGGGGGAGACAATATTAAAGATTTGTGTACATATTTCCGGGATTCATGTTAGAATAGATGAATGAGGTTAATATATTACTGTGTTGCTTGCTCATGCTGTCTATTGTTGCTTTTGGAATTGTTGAACTTGGAAATTTTAAGATGGTTGATGAGGGAAACAAATCGGAAGTTTTATGGAGATTTATATGATAATTATATGCGTTAAACTGGGATACGTGACAACGAACTGATGGTATTGAAATGGAAACATTATTGGAATGTTAGTCGGTGAGATGTTGATTGATTTGATTCTCATGTGACACTTGCTTGGCATCCTGAGTTGAGTGGGATGGATCAGAGAAGAAATACACGATTCAGGGATTTGTGTTTTGGATAGATTAAGAGTATATGTTTCCTGTGGGATTGGATATTGAATTTGTTAGATGATATGGGATATTAATAAATAGATAATTGTTATGTGTCTTTATTTCCGTTTTGATAAGCTAACTTCCTGCCATTGAAGTTTTTTTTTAAACCTTTTTTTTTTCTCCCTTGTTATAATCTGTCTTAGTTTCAGAGGCCTTCTTTTGGTAAAATATTCCGCATATTTTTCAAGATAGTTGCACGATACTAAAGTTTGGACATTCTGGAAAGTCTTTGGGCCTCTCCTCCTTATCCTAGGAAGTCTTAGACAAAGCTATTGATGAGTATACAGAGCGAAGTTGTTGTAAAAAATGTGTCAGATATCTAACAAAAGCTTAAGGGTTGGTTAGGATATTAATTTTTTGCGTAGTATAGAACTAGTGCTGTGCGTTCCGTTATTGCTCTAATCTTTGACTTGTTCTTTTGCTCAGTTGTCCTATCCTACTCATCATTCCTCTTTAAACTAATTTTTTGTTTCATGTTTTGGTCTGTACATACGCAGATACTAGAGGGGCTACTTAAACTGCCAGAGAACCGAGAATGTGCCGACTGCAAATCCAAGTAAGTCACTGTCACTTGTGTTGTAACAAAACCCCAGTATGAAATTTGAAGCATATTGAATCTAAAAAAGAAAAAGAAAAAGAAAAAGACCCAAATAAGACAGGTTAATAGAGACATAGTCAAGTTCTAAAAAGCAGTCTAGTACTCCATACTGTTACTGGGTGGTTGCTTATAGAAATGTTCCTTTCCTTAAGCCACCTTGTAACCGATTGATGATGGATATTGAGTTTATATGAATGCAGCATATTTGCTTCCCACAAAAAAAAACTGATTGTCTTGATGAGACTCCCATTCCCAAGTCTGTAAGCTTCCTTGAATATGATTTTGTTCCTCTGTTTCCACCATACCCATTCTGTTTAAACAATAGTCATCCTCGTAAGTGCTATCCACGGTTTCTTCTTCAACGTTTTTTTATTAGACGTTGCAAATTTGCATCTACCCTACCTATACACTATTCATGCCTGCCCAGTGCATGACCTCTCTGAGAAGCTGTTGAAACTTCTGACGTTGAACAAAAAGATGTTCCATATCTTCCCTTTGGTTGGAGTTACACATGATTTTCATGAGTGTTGGGTTATGTGGCCAGATTGCAGAACCATCAGTTCATTAGTCACGTTCTAAACAAACCACCATATTCATCTAGTTACCCACATCTTCCAGTGTAATACCCCGAATTTTTTGGTAATTATTGAGAATTCAATATTATGACCTTTTGGATTGATTTGTAAATATCAATGATTTTGGGTTTATGTGCAAATATTATAAATCTGAAGATTAAATTGTAAATTTGGATTTATGGAGCTGTATAAAAGAGAAACTAGGTTTTCTCCCCTCACTTCTTTTCCTTCGTACTCCCAAAAAAATAAAGAAAAGAGAGAAAGAAAGAAAGAAAGAAACGATAGAGAGAAAGGGGGAGAGAGAGAGAGAGAGAAGATTATGATGATGACGATGATGACGATGATGACGATGGTGAACCATGACAATGCGTTGGAAGAAAGAGTGGTTGTGGATGTCGTCAATGTCGACTAGTTAGATTTAATCTTAGATTCCTCAATTATGGTGAGTGGTGTTTCATATACTTTGTTTATAATTTTATTTCATTGATTTAGTTTGTGATTGATGAATTGGGCTAGTAATTGGTTCTTCTATGATTGTATTGTATATATAAATTGTCGATTCGAGTTTATTGAAGGTTTTGGTATAAATTATATATATTCTTATTGATGTCTTTTGACGTTTTCACTTTTCATGGTGATTGTTGTTATCATGTATTTATGGTTGAATTATTGGTCATGCAAAGAAGTCGTATTAACGTTTGTGCAATCAAATATTTATCATATAGTTAGGATGAGATTATGAATATAAATGTATTTTTTTTTTAATTTATAAAAAAAGTTTATTATTTGTATGCATCTTATGTCAATATACCAGTATATATGTCGGGATTTTAAGTAACCCCTTATGGGCTCTTGTGTCCACTCTATGAGTGATGAGTTCTTTGTCCTCAGTAATTGTCATACCACGGACTGTAGTGGTGTTTACCTGTCAACCAGACTTAAGTGTTAACTGCATGAGAGGGAAGCATACCTAACATCCATTGCATGAATACTTGTATCTGATTATTTACCTAGTATGAGATGCATAAATTATTAGACAAGTATCGCACTAGGCATCGTGGATTGCTTGTTTAATTGTTGTTAAATTTATATGTTGTAAGGAGATTTGTATTTGAAGTTTGTTTTCTGATTTTCATGAAGTTTTGGGTATTTATTTGTTTTTATGGTGTATGATGAACTCACTAAGCGAAAGCTTACACCCGCCACAGTTTGTGTGCTGGATTAGGGTTTAGATCGTGGAGTGTTTGATTTTTCGGATTGAATGTTGGAAGACTTTAGTTGGTTAGTAGGCATTCTTGTTTATTTGATGGATATTTGATTATTGTAAAGATATTCATCATCTTGCAAAAATTAATTTGTGAAGAACAAATTGAGGAGATAATTTATAGGATGATTTCTTATTAATTGTTGGCTAACGTCCCCGATTTGTATGTGCTCGGGTTTGGGGCGTTACATCCGGGCAATGTGTCTCTTAGATGCTAGCTGTATACTGATATATGATACTTTTACTCCTCACCTAAGGAATTCCACACACAATAATCGCTGTGTTGTTTAATCTCCGAACCACTAATTCCTGCTGAATTATTTCTAGTAGAAATTTCATTTATGCTAGGGGTGAGCATAAATTGGTTATAACCGAAAACCGAACCAATCCATATCCACAAAACTAGTTTGGTTCGGTTAAAATTTAACCGTTTTGGGTTTGGTTTTGGTTTTTTTAGACTAGATAAATACGGTTCGGTTTGGTTAACCAAAAAATAACCATATCTCCCCTAAAATATATCATCTTTCTCTTCTGCTCCCTAATCTCATTCTCTCTCTTCCCGTTCTCTCTCTCTTGTTCTCGCCCACTTTCTCTCTTTGTGCGCTCTCTCTCTTCTCTCTTGGCCCTCTCTTTCGTTGCCCGAAAAAAAAAGAAAAAGTCGGTTAAAATTAAAAATTAGTTAACCAAAACCAAACTTGGTTAGGTGACTATCCGGTTAACTTATTTGGTTATGGTCATGGTCCGGTTAATTTAATTTGGGTACGGATAGGGTATGGTTATTTTATGCATAATAACCACAGTTTTAACCGTTGCACACCCCTCATTTTAGCTCTGTCCCTTTGCAAAGAAGTAAGCAAACTTTCCTACTGATCACTAGTAATACATGCTAGATACCCTTCAAGAGGGTAAAAAACCAAAGGCTCGATTCCAATAATTGTTCCATATTGTAACATATTTGCTACCTTCAATTAACCACTTGTAATATGTATATTTCATAGATTGGTAGTGTTTAAACAGAGACTTCCATGTCCACGGGCTTTAGTGTTGCACACCCATGAATCATCTTTTCTGTATCTCAACCTTACATTTTGTTTCCAGATTGAACCAAAATGAGCAATGATAACCTGGAGGCTTTTATTAAGATTATATAGAATTCCTTAGAACATCTGATACCCAAGCCACCTCTTGAGACATCATTACGACCTTCATCCTGTTGCAATGCATGACAGCTTCTAATGTTACCCCAAAGAAAGTCCCTCATAAGAGTCAATCTTCTTAGAAACTGAATCAGGAACATGTGCGACTCATCTAGCATGGTGGCTATTTTTCATCATTTCCCATTAAAATTGATTGGCACTGACATGCAACTCTAGGTTGAGCAAGCTCAATTGAGAATTTGACTATATTGTCACCTTTGGATCAATTTAATTTATATCTTTTCTTTACTTATCCTTATTTTTGGAGGGTAGTCCATTGTTAGAGCTACAATATGGTTACTGAGTGGTGTATTCTTTCAATATCCAAATTCTTAGAATATGGATTAGGGAGCACCCATATCTACTCATTACACTTCTATTTCCTTCTTTTGGTTTCTTCAGACTAACAAAAGAATCCTATATTTATAGTAAATGATGGTTTTAGTACTGGAGTATGTTTGAGATGGGCACTAAGATGTAAACAACCTTGCAAAACTATCAGCTAAGTGTTAAGAAATATTTGAATATGAGTTACTCGTCTTTTCAGTTTGCATTTACTATGCATTAAAACATCTAACAATGTTTACATGTGAACCCTGAAACTTCATATATCATGGTAAGAAGCAGATTATATGAATGAAAATTAAGCACTCTTACAGATCAGAAACCAGCAGTTTTGTCTAAACTTGGAGTGTTCTTTCTGTAAATGTGCACTTGTTCACTGAGAATCTTTACTAAATAATACTTACAGAATTCTTCAACCTAACTATCTTTTTTAGTGAATGTTACTCCAGACAATCTCAATATGAGATAATGATACTTCTATCCACCTTCATGTTAAAACATAAAGTTTGGTACTTTTAATGTATGTGGTTTTCATTTAGATTTATCCTCTCAAGTTATTTATTTATTTATTTATTGTTCTTGCAGAGGCCCACGATGGGCAAGTGTGAACTTGGGAATCTTTATTTGCATGCAGTGTTCTGGAATTCATAGGAGTTTGGGGGTTCACATATCTAAGGTCATATATACGTGCATGTTATTTACATGAGCCTTTTCCATGTTTTCGCTCTATTTTTTTTATCTTGTGATGAAAGACAAACCTTAGCCACTATCTAATTTTTCGATTTGACTCACTGAGTGAGCTCTGCTTCCCATGGTTTAGAAAATAGTCTTTAAAAGTATTAACACTATAATAACTAGTCCTGTGAATCTATGATTCTTCAAATTATTAGTTACTAATTTGGTTTGTACTCTGATATGACTTTTTCCGTAAAATATCCACTATACTTTGTGCTTAGTATTTTATTGTCATCAACTTTGCAGTTTTATTCGATATTTCAAAGATATTTATCTTTAAGAGAGAATATGGAGAATAGAGATCACAACTCATAACCAAAAATGATCTTTAGACATGCAACTGTTATAACTTAACTGAACGAGTATCTGAAACAAATAAAAAAAAGTCTGCACATAAGTAACGGAACTTGTATTGGATTTACTTATGATTAGGTCTTTGTGGACTTTGAAGTTATGGAGAAGAAAAATTTGTCATTTAAGAGAACTCGATGGTGGAATCTTTGGCCTTTTGAGACTAAGCAGTTGGTAACAATTTATGACTTTCTGTATAATTGCAGCCAATGTAAATCACCAAGTCTCTGGTTGAAGTTGATTGTTGCAGTGTTGCCATAAAAAGAGATTCTTACATGTTTTCAGTTATTGTATAATTAAAATCCTTTTGGGGAAGCCCTCAGCGTACCTTTAATGGTCAAGAATCTCACAAGTATTCTATTTAGAAATTTAAACTTCGCAAAAACATTTGTTTTAGGTGCATCCATGAGTGGCGAGCCATATTGAGTGTATTAACTATTCTCAAACATAACATGGACCATTGATCAACCACCATTTAAAGTTTTAACAATGAGAAGGTTGTTTGTTTGTTGTCAGATTATAATAAGCCAGTGATGTATTATGAATTTTTGACATAAGTGTGCACACTAATTTAATACTAATGTCATACCAAAAAAAAGATTGCAAGAATAGGGTGGTGGCAGGCCGTCTCTAGGTATGCTTTCGGATATCTGCATTTCAAAGACGGATTCGGATACGGATATGGATGTGACTTGGAAAAAAAAATCATATTTGTGTCCACAAATTTTGGATGTGGATGTAAATCGGATACCATTCGGACATCAAACATATACTTATTGCAATAATTTTTCCTTAATTAGTACTCAAATACGTATAACATATTAACCAGATTTGCATAACATTCGAGTATTGACTTTCACTTATAATTACAAATAAGAAATCGGCACAAAACTAAGCTAAGGAAAATTTATTAAATATATATGACAGCACCTATAAAAGTTGAGGGAGGTGGAAACGTCGTTGAGGAGTTGAGCGAAGCGGCGTTGAGAGTTTTGAGAATTGAGAGTTGAAAGCAGGTATTGGAGAGGATGTTAGAGAGAAAGGTACTATTGTCCCACCTGAACCTGACCTAGAGGTCGGGGAGAATGTTGGAAAAGAGGTCAGAGAGGAGACGCTGGTACACTGGTAGGAGACTTGGAGTTGGAGATTAGGGAAATTGGGGGAACTCTTGAAATATAGTTCATTTTGATTTGAGAGACCAAATGAAGTGGTGAATAATTAAATGAAGTAGAATAATTAAAATCGGTAAGTGGAGTGATTGACAAAAAACTTAACTACTAATTGATGAAGTGAAAAACACACTTGATTACTATAACTATACGCTTAAGTACATATAGTTAACTACTTAACATATAACTTATAATATAATATTATATAAATAAATAAATAAGTAAATAATTAAATATATACATATTATTTTATGTGGATACGGATATCTGTCTATTTTTTTTAAAAAAATACATACCTCTATTCCTATCCGCATCCCAGTTTAAAAAAAAATTTGGATACCCATATCTGAATCCGGCTGGATATGGGTTTTCCATATACAGATCCTGATCAAATCGGATATATTCGTATCTGAAAGCTTCCCTACATCTCACCCTATGCTTAGGCACCGCACATCTCTAAGGCTGTTTCTCAGTTACCTTGCTTCACCTTCTTTCCCCCCCTTACTATTCCCTATGTTTCCCTGTTCTCCCCTCGTCTATTATCTTTTACTTCCTGCTTTCTTTTCCATTCTTCCTGCCATCTATTTCTTTTCTTTTCTTTTCTATTTTCATTTTATAACTAGACTTGTTTGCGCATGTACTGGGCATGCTTTTCTTTGCTAACTCTTTGCAAGTAGTTTGAAGAATGAATAAAGAATTGGTTATAAAATTATTAGAACCAAGACAATTACTAATGTTCACAAAGTTCGAATGTGGTTGAGTTCGAGTGTGATCATGAGAAGGACTTATTTTTTTAAGTGCATTTTTTAAAAATCAGTTCATCATATTTAATCTATGAATAGTCATAAATAACAAATCAAGTAATTTAAATTGTAATGATATCTGTTTATCTTCTATGTTCGGTTAGCATGTATTTTCTCAAACAGTGGTGGTTTTTTAATGTAAATGATTCGATCTTAACCTATGATTTCTGCATCTGTTAGTTCACTTACGTCTGAATGTTTATACATATTTAAAAATTTAGTGTTTGATGAAATACTTGCTACTTATTGCAGGTAAGGTCTGCTACTCTAGATACATGGCTTCCGGAGCAAGTAGCATTTATTCAAAGTAAGTTAATCTTTCATCTATTGTTCCTAGTACTTTGTAACCATATGTAAGATGAATCTTGCATTAGTCTCGCTCATCCTAATTGTTGCTGCTTGTAGCAATGGGAAATGAAAAGTCAAATAGTTATTGGGAAGCAGAACTCCCTCCAAATTATGACAGAGTGGGGATAGAAAATTTCATTCGTGCAAAGTAAGGTTTTATTTTTCTCCCCTTATTTTTCTTCGGTTACGAGTCATGTTTTATTTTTCCCCCCTTATTTTTCTTCGGTTATGAATCATGTTTTAGTCCCCCCCCCCCCCCTCCCCCTTATTTTTCTTTGGTTGCGAGTCATTTTCTTTGCCCTTGGGAAAATTCTATTGATTCTTCAAAGATATATTTGCTCCACTAAAATTCAAATAAAATGGATTTGGCAGATATGAAGATAAAAGGTGGATACCTAGGAACATATCATCCAAAACACCTTCAAAGGTAGCAGAAGAAAGGACTTATGAATCGAATAAAAAATTTGTTGATAGAGCTGGACATAGACGTACCCGCAGCCAGGGAGCTTCTGAAGATCATAACAAGCTTCTGTCTTCTACTGAGAAGAAAGTTACTTCAGTAGCTCCTAAAGTAACGAACCAGGTAGCCGATATTTTAAAGCTTGTTGCAATTATACGTTATTGAGGTTTTTCTTTTCTTTTTTTTTTCTAATTCATTTTTTCTCGTGTATGCTCTGCAATAAATTCTCTCTACTTCTTTTTTACCCCTTTCTTTTTGTGTCTTATGTGTTGGGTAAGCAATAAGATGCACAAGCCCACTTAATTTTTCTTTTAAGCATAAGAATGCAACTATGAATTATTGTGCTCGATCATTTGTGACATTTATAAGATAATTAGAGTATAATATGATGTTTTAAGGTTACCTAAATTTTTTTTCTAACTTAGCTTGCAATTATATTGGCCAATCCTTGATGACATTTACAAATATTAGATAATCGGAAATACTCCAATACAGGTTAAGCAGATCTTGGATGATAGAATATGGCAGATACATGTAATATTGCTGACATAACAAAATTATGTTTACCAAATATAACTGGTAAGGATATGAGCTGAATCACATTTTGTCCTTTTGATGAGGGAGGAAAACATATGAAATCAAATCCTTATAATTATCTCCTCATGCAGGTTTGGATAGGACTTTTAAGATTAATCGGTAATAGGTAATCCTGCCAAATTGCTTCCTTTATTTCGATAGAGAAACATTACAGCAACAACAACAACATCAAAGCCTTTTTCCCAACTAGTTGGGGTCGGCTACATGAATCCTGGTTTTCCATTCTGCTTGATTTAACGCATATCTTATGTAAGGCCACAAGCTACCATATCTTTTCTCACTTTTTTCACTCAAATAAGTTTAGGTTTTACCTTACCCCTAATCACTCTTTCTAATGGGAGCACTACTAAGTCTACGAGTGACATGTCCAAACCACCTGAGGCGATATCTTTTAATTTATCTTGGATAGGAGTTATCTTTATCATATTTCGTATATGCTCGTTTATAATTTATCCTTCCTGGTTTTGCCACATTCATCTTAGCATCCTCATATGCGCTATACTCATTTTTTGGACTTGTTTCTTTATTGCCCAACACTCTGCTCCATACATCATTGTTGGTCTAACAGCCGCCCTATAAAAAAAATTCTTCAACTTCAAAGATATACGTTTGTCACACATAACACCACAAGCGTTTCTCTACTTAAGCTACCTTACTTGGATCTTATGTATAACATCTTCACAAATCTCCCTATCTCTTTGTATAATTGAGCCTAAATATCAGAATGGTCTCTCTTTGGTATCTCTCGACCATCAAGCTTCACTATTTTCTTGTTTGTGTTCCGAATATCACTAAAATTACACTATATATTTTTGTTTTAGTTCTGCTTATTCTAAAGCCTCTAGCTTTCAAAGTTTCTTTCCATAATTTTAATTTAACATTGATTCCTGCGCTAGTCTCGTTCACTACGACGATGTCATCGACAAAAAGCATACACCAAAACACCTCATTTTATATTTCTCGCATCAATTCATTCATAAATTCATTCATAACTAAAGTAAAGAGGTAAAGGCTTAAAGCCGAACATTGGTGTAAACCTAATGTAATAGGGAATTCACTGCTCTCTCCATTGGATGTTCTAATTGTGGTCATTGCCTCTTCATACGTATCCGTAATCACCTCAATATACCAAATAGTTACTCTTTTGTTATTTAACACCCACCATACTATGTCTCAAACGACTTTATCATAAGCTTTTTCTAGATTTATAAACACCATATGTAGATCTTTCTTATTTTTCCTATATTTTTTCATAAGTCTCCTCCGCACATAAATTGATTTCATTGTTGACCGCCCAGACATAAATCCAAACTGATTCTCAGATACCATTGTTTCTAGTCTCAGTGTATGTTCGATCACTCTCCAAAAATTTCATTGTATGGCTCATTAATTTAATCCCTCGGTAGTTGAAGCAACTTTGTATATCTTCTTTATTTTTTTATATAGGTGCTAAAATACTCTTCCTCCATTCATCGGGCATCTTCTTTGTTCTGAAAATCTTATTAAACAATCTTGTTAGCCAACCCACTCATACAACTCCAAGACACTTCCAAACATCAGTGGGTTTACCATCTTTTCCTATTTTCATCCTTCCTAGAGCATTTCGAACCTCTGATATCCTAATTCTACGGAAAAACATATTCTCTCAACTCTCCTTTGATTCTTCTATATTTAAGTTGCTCACAATATTTTCATTTAATAACTTCTCAAAGTAACTTCGTCATCTTTCCTTAATTTTCTCATCTTTTACTAGCACTTGAATCCTTGCTCTTAATACACCTAGTTGTATCCAAATCATTTGTTTTTCTATCCCTTTATTTAGCATGCTTATAGACGTTATTTTCTCCTTCTTTTGTTCCTAATTTTGTATATAAATTATTGTAAGTTTTTTCTTTTGCATCTCTTCCGCTTTCTTAACTTCTTTTTCCAACGGTTTTGTCTCTCCAAATCCTCATTTCTACTCTTTTGCCATATTTTGATGGTTAATCTTTTTTATCACAATATTTTGGACTTCTTCTTGCCACCACAATATTTCTTTAGTTTGCAGTCATTTACCTTTAGATTCTCCAAGTACTTTCTTTGGGATTTCTCTTATGCACAGTCATTTTAGTCCATTTTACTCCGCCATTGCCTGTCCCAAGAAGGAATTCGGTCACAAGCCGGAGAAGGAGGGTTACGTTAGGTAGTTTATAGCCATCGTAAAACCTGTCAAATCCCATGAACATGAATCCTAAAAATTTCGATAGAGAAACATTGTGAAAAGAAAATTCCTTTCATTGTGTCGTGGGCAATCTTTTATTTAATTCTAGTGGTTGGTAAGAAATGGTTTGATACTCTTTAAAATTAGTTTAACTACATTCCATTAAGATCTTTTTAATGAAACTCGGAACATCTTTTGCCCCATTGTTAAAAAAAAGTTTGACAACTCAAGGTCAGTAAGTTGCTTTTAACATTTTCTTGACTGAGCCAACTCTTCATACTTCGCCCTTATCTACATCAAACTAAGAGAAATGCTACACATACATAAGATTCTACTACAAACTTACATGGGGCTTGACTTTTAGTGATTGGTGGGTCTTACTCATTTGTCTTTTAGTGATTAATGAACCCACCAATCACAAAAGGATATGCTCCATGCAAGTTTGGGGTAGAATCTCATGTATGTGTAGCATTTCTCTCGAACTAAATAGGTGGCAGTTAGCATTGTTCTGAGTGGGAGGTTTGATGAAGCCTAGATAGACATTAAGGTCGGCCCCATGTAACTAACCAAATTATTTTGTAATCCTCAAAGTCATTAAATTTATAGGAGAGGCTAAAGAATGTACGCCCTCCGTTCCAAAATTTCCGTTCCAAAATGTAAGAGCATCCACAGTCGTTCGATGTAAAAAATGGCAAAATGCATATTTTGCCAATCCATTTTGACGAAACGTTGCAGTCGTCAAATGGCAAAAAAATGCATAAATTCGTTAAAAAAGAAACAATGTTTCGTCTGTGATTTAAAAATATTTTATACAGGCCGAAACGTAGAAAATATTAATTTAAAATACGGGACGAAACATGATGTTTCGTCCCAAGAAGAAACAAAAATTCAAAATAACCGGACGAAACATGATGTTTCGTCCAGGTTGTAAGGAAATTTTTTTTGCAAAAAAAATTTACAAAAAAAAAGTTTTAAAAATATTTTGCAAAAAGTATTTGCAAAAACAATTTAAAAAATTGCAAAAACAATGTCAAAATTTGCAAAATTAATTTTAAAAATTAGTTTTTTAAAAAAAAAATGGAATGCCATCCATTCTGTTTCTTTGCTTTCTTTTTTTTAATTTTTTGTTCTTTGCTTTCTTTTTTTTTCTTTGTTTTTTAATTTGTTTTACTTCGGACGAAACATGATTATTTAAAAATATAATTAAATAATCCAGATGTTTCGTCTGCTATAATATGCATTTTGCTACTTCGAATGCTATTTTTCCCTTTCTACTGTAGCTGAATGGCAAAAAAATGACAAAATGCCTTACGACTGTGTGCGCTACAGTATACTTAAAATGGAAAAAATGGCAAACAAGCAAACGACTGTGGATGCTCTAAGTCATTTTAGACTTTTCTTTTTGTTCCAAAATATAAGTCGTTTTCGCTTTCCAACACAATGTCTTTACACTCTCAATCTCTCATTAATTAATTTTTTAATCACACTACCAATTATACCCTTGAGAGATTTATAAGTTAATTAATATGTTTGATTAAGAGGGATATTTCAAATAAGAGGGCATTTCCGTATGTATACTATTAATAAGTTAATTTATAGATTCAATTTAGAGGGATATTTATTTCCCAATACACTGACCTAGGTGTTTCTTAGAAAGAGTGTAGAAACCTTAAATGACTTACATTTTGGAGAGTATATTTTAATAATTTGATCTTTCAATATTTGCATTGAAATGTCCAAGGGTGCATTTGGATGTATATATATATATATATATATATATATATATATATATATGTTATAAAAGCATATAATTTTTCTTATTATATATATATATATTATAAAAGCATATAATTTTCTTATTTTATATTGGTAACCAAAATAATTTTTTAAGGTGAGTTTTGAAGGATGAGAGAATATTGAAACTTCCAAAGTCATGATATCGGAAAATTTATACATTGAGTAGAAAAATCTAATCAATCTCGTCTCCTCAATCTACCCTTTCCACCTATTGTTGCATACAATGAAAGAGTTCTAGATTTTAAAAAAAACTTCTGCAAAAGACCCACAGAAATAAGACACTATTTTCCTGTCATTGTTGTCCAAACGAGCCCTGAGAGAGTGTATGCTCAACCAAATCCTACGAACCACCTGCTAATATAGAGAGGCGGAGATTGATGAAGGGTTTACAGGAAAGGAGCAAGTACTTTAAAATGGAAAAATGTTCAGTGATAATAAATACTAATTGGGAATAATGTGTGATAGGCTCACACTCTTGAACCTGTGGACCTAGAGTGTAGTTTGCATCAGAGGTTTTTTTTAGTCCAAGTGAGTTATAAATACGATATTAATAGTTGATGCATCAAACAGTTGGCTTCACCTATGAATTTTGGTTTTTTCCATACATATTAATGCATTTTCTCTTTCTAAACAATATCTAATATAGTTTCTGCAAAAAAAACATGCTTCTTTGGCAACCTGATCATCGGGCTTTTCCCGTCTTTGATTCTCTTCAAACATATCAAAGGAACATATACACTTTACAAATAAGTAGACCTCTCATGGGTGACTTTGAAGATTCCATTAGTAGTCACTTGATTTCAATATCATCACTTTTCCCTGGGGAACGAACAGACATTGTAAGTCATATAGATCACTGTTAAGGTTTCCATTTCCCTTTTGTTATTGATATACTTTTTCTTGCAAAAAGGAGATGTTATTTTTTTTTTGCATTATCAAGAAAACATATAATTATCAATGTTCTATCACAATTAGCTTAGTGTTAATACCAGTGTCTTGTTGAATCTACCTAGTTCAAAATTCTAGTCTTCACCTCCACTTTTGCTTTGATTCCATCTGTTACTACGAAAATAATCTATATAATAAAACACAAGGCAATTCAAAAGAAAGCTATCAAGTGGCTCTCCTTCGTTTGGAAGAAAATCAACGGTCCAGATTTATGCTCACAAAAGACATTTTTCCGTCCGTTACTGTAGCTACAGTACCCGTTACTGTAGCTACAGTGGCCACATTCAGATTTATAGCTTATGTTGTGTGAAGTAGTTGATATTTGTTTGGTTTTGAAATTAATCAACCTTTAATCCCTACTTTTAATTAATTAAGAAAATTAAAATCATGCTAATCTTAATTAAGAAAAGATTTAATTGTTGTGGTTTAATTAGTCTTTTCTTAATTAAAATTTAGGGATTAAAGGTTAATTAGTTTCAATCTAATTAAGCTTAATTAACTCATCCAAAACATTAGGGATTAAGCTTAAATAAAATTAATTAATCCCTAATTTTGGATTAATTTCATGTAAAACAAAAAATAAAAGTGTTTTAAATTACTTTTGTTACAGTATTACTACAACCAAAACAAAGCTAACATTTAATTATTGCTACAGTAAACTTATATTTAACCAAAGCTACTTTTAAGAAATCAAATCCAAGGAATTGCTTTCGCTATAGTGCTTTTCCCTCTCTTCATTTTTTTCACAACCAACCAAACCACCCTTAATTGTTTTATTATGTAATCATTTTACGACATTCTAATTATTTTTTGTAACTTATCATGTAGTCAGTAACTAGATGATATTGCATATAAATGTTGACCTATGTGATTTGTTAGTCAAATAGGACTGCATATATTTTACTGTTTACAGTGTTTTTCATATATTGCATTGTTCAGAAGACGTGCCGTAGACACGTGTCCAGAGGTAAACCTAGTATCTAACTAATTGTGATTCAATAACTGAAAATTCAGCCTCCTCTGGAATCAAAGCGACCTCCGGTGTTGCCCAAGGTCGATTCTGCTCAGGCTCCCAAGACATCTTATGTTAAAATTGAAGCCACACCTCCTAAAGTAGAGGCCCCACCAAATCCTCCAAAAGTTGATTATGCCACTGACCTTTTCAATATGCTTTCGATGGATGGCCCAAGTGAAAGTCAGTCTGTGTCATCTAATGCTGATGATAATGCGTGGGCAGGATTTCAGTGTGAGTTTTTACCTGCGTTCTTCACTAATTTATGATATGCTTCCTTTCAGTTCTCTTATAAATCAGACTGTTGCCTTCATGTATCAAGAGTGGTACTGGTTTTCCCACTTCTTACTTTTGACCTACTGTTCTGATTTGTTTGAGAATTTGCAGCAGCAGAAGCGACAACTACTGCAGAAAAGAGTAGTACTTCAAAGCCAGTAGAAAGCAATACCCAGTCTGCATCAGGAATAGAGGACCTATTTAAAGATTCACCACCTATAGCACAGCCTTTGGCCCCCCAGAAGTCGCTGGCAAACATAAACAATGACATTATGAGCCTCTTTGAAAAGGTGAACCTACTTTGTCATTTCTAAAAGATCACATCACACCTGGATTCTGAAATCGGATTCACAATGTATAGTTTTTTCTCCTTAATATTTCTTTAATCATCTATTTAGATCAATTTTCACCATTTAACATTGTTTGCAATGGTACCAGTAGAAAAATTAATCCCATGCATGTGCCAAAAAAGAAGGATGTGGTCAAACAGCTATATGAATAGTCCGATAAGAAGACTGATCTAAATTATAACTGTGGAGATGAATCTATAGATAAATGGCCTATCATTAGTCAGATTATCCACCCCGAATAAATAAATATTTTTATCATACTTAAGGTGGGTTTTTTCCCCTCTTTAATAATAAAATAGATAAAATCTGCTCTATCTAGAATCTGACCTATTATTGTGATAGATTGTCGAAGATTGGTTAACATTGTTTAACCTTTATGTTTGGTATGCTGATAGAATGATATAGATGATCTCGTACTAATATATTTAGCACATCATGATCCTTAACTATGTGTTTGCAACTACATTAATCTTATTTCCAAATACTTTCTTATTTCGACTGGGTAGCTTCCACTGGGAAAAAGAACTGAAATATATGAGCATTGACAAATGTCAAATGCAGTCTCTGATTACTTGCCCTAGCTGTTTACTTCATATCATCTGTTCCTCTTTTGCTTTGGATGGGGTTGTATTGACAGAGGATCCTCTTTTGTTTTGTCTTAACAATATCGTGTCTTCTTGCAGTCAAATATGGTTTCACCATATGCTCTTCATCAGCAACAACTTGCATACCTTTCCCAGCAGCAGGCTCTTCTAATGGCTGCAGCTAAAACTGGAGGAATTCCTCAATCAATTCCAATCCAACCTAATGGAATTGCTAGTTCCCGTGTATCTAATGGAAGCCCAGGTCAGAGTTGGCCAAATCAAGGCTACCAAATACCAGGAATGACACCAGTAACTGCACAGAATTTTCAAAATGGTGCCAACAATTTCAGTCTGGTGATTCTTTAATATACTCAAATGAATTTTATTACTCGGTTTAATAGTATAATAATTGTGATCCTTATCGTTTTCTTTCCTTGCATGTGGCAGTTAGGGAACACCAAGCAAGCATACCCTAATATGAGTTATGGTGCCTATCCTACACTGAGGTAGGCTGCTATCCTTTATAAAGCTCTTCTTATCTTGGGATTAATGCATAATTTTGCTGCTTTGAATTTGGGGTTTTGTTTGATTGAAGGATGGCGTAGACTTCATCTTTATTAATGGGATATTAGGTCATTTTGTGTGAAGTGTTACGGCATTGCGGCATAAAAATTCCAAAGTCACGACTGTGACTAGTGGATCAAATTTCATTTTAATGGAAGAGTTCACTTTATACAAACATGGTTTATGCATGTGTGACTGTTCGGGCATAGCAAGGTCAATATCGAAAAATTGTTGCTTTGAATGAACTACTTGACACAGTCTTGTAATGGTAGATTTCTAGGTCTGGAAAAGAATATCAAATATCAAAATATATGACGCACTTTACTTGATCAGGAATTGAAAATGATATTCTTTTCTAGTAAAAAGCAATCTAGTCTTTGGTCCAATGAATTATTCATGCAGAGCAAATGTTGAGTTTAATATCTCTGAAGACTTCTCTTCTGGAGCCAATATCACAATGGAGACAAACTGGATACACCCAAGGGTCCACTTATCTAGTTGTCCAATAATCACATTATACCTACTGGTTTCTTGCATAGGTCAAATATTCCATTAGGACCATTATTTCTCCTTCTATTGCACTTCCTTTTCCTGTTGTCCTACTATTGCAACTAAAATTCTGCTGTCGTCTTTTTGAAACTAGCCCCTTCTGTCCATTTCAGTCTTTTTGCTGCAAATTGCTATCTATTCTTCCTTTTCAACTGTTTTTCTTTTTCATTCCATTCCCTCAATCATTCAGTCCTTATCCCTTAGGTTTAATAAAATAAGTAAAACAGCTTAATATATGGGGACTCATCTTTGCTTTCCACCTAAGCATGCCACAGAAAACTCACCATTTTTTCTTTTTTAATTTAGTTAAAGGGTTTATTTTATCATATAACCCTCCCCTAGTTCACATGTATTTGCTTTTTAGCCTACGAGTTATACAACCAGTCCAATTTGAAAACTTCCTTTCTAACTAAAAAAAGTAATCATTCAGCTTGCAATCTAACCTTTTTAAGTGAGAATCCATAATTGTTTTTGGTGTTGAGTGTGTAGAACACTTGGTCTTGCTATATTTATCAGAATAGACGATATATTTCGGAAGTATCAGCACGACAAATCAATATTTTGAACCATGGTTGAGACATCCGTATTCCTCTTTGATGCATGGCTCAGACTCTTACTATTGTTTTTATCTTGGCTTGCCTTCAATCCTTTGCCGGTTAATAGACTACATAGAAGTAAGTTTGCTTGACAATTTTACCCATTTTCTGACTAAAGGGTCATTCAACGTCATATGTTTATTTACAAGGTGTGTAGAAAAGTTTTCAGAGGGGTGTTTTCTAGTTGTCTAGAACTGCGATCCAAAGTAGACTCGTGTAAGATTATTGCTTTAGAAGGAAAATGTGGATAATTTACACCGAAATACGTTAGTGGTTTACTAATTTTACACTTTGTTGTTCTAGTTAGGAAGTAAGAAACTAATTCTATAGATCAAAATGCAGCAAATACGCTGAGGGCAAAGCCCATGACAATTTACAATATAGACCCCCAACAATCCAAATATTATACCCACACATCATACACTCATCACCTCCTTTCGAACTCAAGGTGGATCAACCAATATGAATTTGGATTCAGACAAACTAAACCGACTGAGCTAAAACCTATCGATCATCATCAAATGGAAACCTGAAGATGCAAGATGTTGAATCTAATCAAACAAGCATATCCGGAAGGAGATGAGAAGAGGCTTATCGGATCACGATAAGGATCCATAAGAAGATGAAGAAGTGACTTCTAGTTCAGATAGACTCATATCGAAGAGGATCCAAGTTGAGGTTGGTTTAAGAATATCATCAAACACATTGTGTGCTGGCATAAGAGTTGGATTTAAGATGAGTCAAAGTTGGGTCAGCTCGTTTTGCAGAGAGGGAAAGGAGAGTAATTTAGGATGGCTCAGATCTGAACGAAGAAGATCTAGAGGCAAGCACGATGTCACTGTTGCAGATCACCAAGGATGAATGTTGCCAGAGATGGTTCAGACTAGATTCGGGAGTTGAAGGAGGTTATCGGGGTTGAAGTAAGCTAGACCGCAGTTAAAGACTTTATTGGAAGATCTTGATCCAGTTGGATAAGATGCGATTGGAGAGGAGGAAGAAGAAGATGATCACAGAAGAAGTCGCAGCTATCATATCTGAATTTGGATCAGAATTAGATTTGGGATTTGGATAGGATTTGGATCAAGTATTTGGATAATTGGATCACGACTTGATTTTGGATTTGGATATCTTTAACCTGATTTAAGAAGGATCAAGAGACCTTGGATCAAGATCTGAATTTTTTTTTCTTTCATGGCTGCAGATCTAAGGTTTCTTTTTGGGTGGGAAAAAGACTATCAATACTCTGATGCCATGTTAGGAAATGAGAAACTGATTCTATAGATCAAAATGCAGCAAATACACTGAGGGCAATAGCCTCATATAAATAGGCATAGTCCAAGACAACTTACAGTATTGACCCCCAACAATCTCAATATTATACTCAGACATCATACAAAATATTTTCTATTATTTTCATTTTGAATTTAGTGATTTAAAGTTCCATTAAACACTTCTATCCTTAAAGACATCTACGAAAAAAGATGAAATTGCTCCTGTCACAAGTTACTCGGCCGTAAAAGATATGTCAATACATTTCCCATAGTAAAATATTGAGAGAATAAAAAAAATTGCTTATAATTTCCAATCCAAGTAAACTTGTGCGAGGTTATTGCTTCAGATGAACCTCTTGGCTAATTTGCTCCAAATTACCTTAATGGTTCATTATATTTACATTCGTTATTCAGAGTAACTATTCTGTGTATTGAGGTAATTAAAAATGTATGAAGGGGTAAAGACCATAATTAGAACAACCACAAAAGAGACCAGTGATTTTTCTATTACAGTAAGTTTACACAAAGGTTCGGCTTTAAGCTCTTACCTCTTTGCTTTGGTTATGGATGAATTGACGCAAGGAATACAAGATGAGGTGCCTTAGTGTATTTTTTTTCTTTCGGTGACGCCGTCTTAGTGGACGAGACTTGAGCAGGAATCAATGCTAAATTAGAAATGTGGAGAGAAACTTTGGATGCTAGAGGCTTTAGAATAAATAGAACTAAAACATAGTATATAGAGTGTAATTTTAGTGATATTCGGAACACATATGAGGAAGTAGGGAAGCTTGATGGTCATGAGATACCTAAGAGAGACCGTTTCTGATATTTAGGCTCGATTATACAATAAGATTAGGAGATTTATGAAGATGT